>NNCF01137169.1:0-16053 GCA_002313205.1 Laupala kohalensis
GCTTAAAATTACAAACATATTGACATTCTATTAGTATTATAACTCGCAGCTAACTTTTTATCTTATCTAGGAACTTATGCTGAATTTGTTGAATCAGCCTCTGCCTTAGGGCCCTTGATCTGAATTGATGGGATGGTCCCTTACTTGCTTCCGGAGAGTAAATTAGTTTTTTTCCCTCCACGTGGTCATACACAGTTTGTACTGTTTTTTGACAATAAATTTAATTTAATTAATTTACTACAGCAATGGCATGATAAATTAATTTATTGTCCTCCACATGGTCATACGCAGTTTGTACTGTTTTTTGACAATAAATTTATTATTATTATTATTAAAGCACAAGACGGATTTAACTTTTATTAAAATCAATCAATTCTTTTACAGTGTAGAAGCACTGGTGCAGGAGGTAGTTTTTAACTGCGGATTTGAAGATATTCAATTTCATAATGTCTTTTATATTCTTGGGCAGGGAATTATATAGAACGATTCCCGAATGATAAGGTCCTTTTTGGCACAGACTGGTTGACACTCTAGGGCATAGGTGGGGAACCTGCGGCCTCGAGGCCGCATGCGGCCTCCGCGAGGTTCTTGTGCGGCCCTTTGCCACCTAGTACAAAATGGTAGAGTTCGTTTCAAACAACTATTGTACATCAACGCCATGACAGTTGCGCGAAAAATCCCGCCAAAGACAGTCATATTGTAACATGACGTCAGAATACTAGTCTGAAACGGACTCTAACACGCATGAGCGAGGCTCTGGCCCACAGACCATCCGTTTCAGACTTGGACACTCAATGTTAATTTTTTAAACAGTTTTTAGCGCCCCCAAGTTGCAATAAGAATGAACTAAACGAAAAAAAAGCCGGCTTATGTGTGTGTGTGTTTTTTCTTTTTTCTTATTTTTTTCTTTTTTCTTATTTTTCTTCGGTTTCAGATCTCCCATTTGAGTGTCACACCTTGCTTTGGCTTCTCTGACTCGCATCTCTCAACGCTTCCCTGTTGCGATCTTCAGCAAACTGTAGTTAACAGTGCGTGCTTATAACAGTTACACGGTTTTATTGTATTTCTAGAAAGTATACACTTTGTTAAAGATATTATTTGATATTCGTTTTTTTATCCATCATGTCAAATAGTAAGAGAAGAAAATTAGGTGATGAAAACAGAACATTTAATGTAGAATGGGAGTTAGATTTTTTCTTTACTGCTGAGAAAGATAAAATGATGTGTTTGTTGTGCAATACAGTTTTAAATACTTAAAAAAAAGCGAATGCAAATAAACACTATTTGACTCATAAAGAACATAAATATTTCGCTTTAGAAGGTGAATCACGAAAAGCTGCACTTCAAAAGTTGAAAAATGAGAAGCATCATCAGCAGGCATCTTTTAGTGCCTTTGTAAATCAAAATTCCGCTGCAGTTGCTGTTACGTATAAAATAGCACATATACTTGGAAAAAGGGGCAAACCATTTAGTGACATTGAAATAATTAAAGAATGTATTGTTGAAGCAGTGAGTATGTTAGATCCAAGAAATGTCGACAAATACAAACAATTACCTCTTTCAAGAAGAACTGTAACAGATCGACAGCACGAATTAGCGCAAAATGTAACAGAGCAACTTCATACAATTATACAAAATGAAGATGTTTATTTTTCAATTGCTTTAGATGAAAGCACTGATAAAACAGATTCGGCACAAGTTTTATATTTTATTCGTGCTATAACTAAAGATTTTCAATGTTACGAAGAACTACTTGCGTTGGGTACACTAACTGGAAGAACTCGCGGAGCCGATATTTTCGAAAACTTCAAAGAAGTATGTAATAAATTACAATTGAATGTCAGTAATTTAGTCAGTGTCTGCACCGATGGCGCACCTTCCATGAGAGGCAAAAAAGAAGGATTCGTTGCTTTGTTAAAAAAGGAAAACTTAAACTTGAAAAAATTGATATCATTTCACTGCATTTTGCATCAGCAAAATCTTTGCGCAAAATCTACCATTTTGCAAGACACTCTGGATAGAACCATTGCCATTGTCAACTATATTCGCGTAAATGCAATGCGTCATCGTGAATTTCGGCAGATGCTCTCTTTAGATGAGGAAACGTATAGTGTTGACCTACCATACTACTGCAAGGTTCGCTGGCTATCAACAGGTCAGGTTTTGATAAAAGTTTTGTCTTTACGACGACAAATTTTAAACTTTTATCAAGAACAAGGAAAACAATGTGATCTATCAGATGAAGTATTTCTCAGAAACCTTGCATTTTTGTCTGATATGATGACAAAACAAAACAATTTAAATATTTGCCTGCAAGGTGAAACGAGGTATATTTATGAAATGTGGCAAAAGATCCAAGCGTTTAGAAAAAAATTATCATTTTTCAAAACATTGCTTTGTCGATCGGAAATATCTGCACAACACTTCCCGGAGCTAGCTAAAATGTTAAATGAGCAGAACTGTGAAAATAAAATATTCGATGAATATGTAGGTGTCTTGGATTGTTTAATAGAAGAGTATACTAATAGATTTTCTGATTTTGACGAGCACACTCCTGCTATGAAACTGGCATTTGAACCACATTTAATAGATATATCCGAGGCTCCTGCAGAACTACAAATGGAGTTAATTGATTTAGGGGAAGATAGTATCATCAAATCCCTTTTTAACGCTAAAAAGGATCCCATAGAAATCTGGAAAAATGCTGTTGAATATCCATGCCTTCGAGAACATGCTCGCCGTTTACTTTCCTGCTTCGGAAGTACCTACTGTTGCGAGACAACATTTTCTCTCATGTCAAAAATAAAAACAAATTTAAGAACGCAAATTACAGATGCACATTTAGAGGATCAATTAAAGCTGTGTGTTACGAAGCTTGATCCAAATATACAATTACTGTCAAACAAAAAACAAAGCCAAATAAGTCACTAACTTAGTGAATAAAAAAAATTTTTTTATTGTATTTTTTTATAATATTTTTATATTATTTTATATGTATATTATATTTAAAATTTTGTAGTATTATATTTTATTTTTTCTATATAATGCAATAAATTGTTAAATCTATAGAAAAACTATAATAATTTCACAAAAGTAACTTTCTTAGGTCAATCAGCTTTTGCGGCCTCTCTTATTGCTGCCTAATTTAAATGTGGCCTCTAATGGTAAAAAGGTTCCCCGCCTCTGCTCTAGGGCGATGAATATTACTACTATTGCGAGTATTGTGTTCGTGAATGAGACTGTTTCGTATAAAGAAAGGGTGGCACTTCAGTAATTCGGTCTTAACAAACACTAATGTATTATTTACATCTCTGAATATTTACAAGGATAATTCATAAATGTCTTTACTTTGCATGAAAGGGAAAACAAAGTAAAAAATTAACTAAATTTAACTAATTTTTTCATATGTAGAAATTTACACTCCCTCACATTACATATTAAACCCAAATAACATCAGAATAATTTTGTATTTGTTAACAAAGAAAACTGAAAATTATTTTATACTTTGAAAAAATCTTAATCATCTCTTCTAAAACAACTAAAAAAATTATATATGCTGTAACACCATTTCTTTGGTGTGAGGAACATGTGAGACACTAAAAATAGAAATAAGGGATGAGTTTAAAGTTAACATTTTTTATTACATCCTTACTTTATTTTCAGTCTAGAAATATTCATCAATCAGTATTTTTTTAAGTAAAGAAAATGAATTAAAAATTAAAGAACTTTCAATTATTATAATTGGAAAAAACAATTTGCCAGAGAACAAGCATAAGTTAGTGACGATAATTCATATTAACTTTCATTTTAATTAATTGGCTTGCTTGTTAGGTTCAAACCCCCATTCGGCATATTGTTATTGATATGCCATATCTCGCAGGCATCGACAATTGGTATTGATAAAATTGTGACTATGCACACACTCCAGTCAAGGGCTACATAGTGAAACAACTTTTTGTTATAGTATGTGTGTATTAAGCACTCTAAATTAGTACCATAAAGTCAGTAGCTTGCAGTCTTATTATTCAATTATGTTGAAATATGAAAATCCAACCAGTAAGTAAATTTATAATCATGTCAATGAATACTTTGCCTAAAAGATATTTAAATTATTCAAATGTAACTAATTGATTCCCCTTCTGATGTTTGGAAAAATAGCAATTAGAATATAAAATCCAAGAAACTGAACTTTTGTAGTATAGAGTAGTGTGTTTATACAACACTGTTATTCCACAAATCTAATTTCTCAAAAACAAAAAGTATGTTCAGTACCTTAAAACTCTTTTATCAGTGTAGGTGTTGTTTACTAGTTGGTTATAAGCTGGAAGGCATGATGGAAATAAAAAAGTGCATCATAGCATTAGCGACTAGTAGCAGAAAAACAAAACCCTGAAGGAGAGCCAAGATTGGAGGTTAGAGATAATCGTAAGAAAGTCAAAGAAAATACTCAGCAAGGAACCAATGACTATCCACTGACATAAATGTGTTCATAAAACTTTCTCTGAAATTGAGCTGGAAGGCAACCTAAATACAATGAAAAAATGACCAAAAAATTATGAAATGGCGCGTGGAGAGACGATGAATTTTTAATATTATTAAAATCGTAGCATAGATGTGGTACGATGTCGATTGATCGATTATTGGTTCAAAAGATATAATAATACGTATAATCGAGGCAAGCGCTGCATACGCTCCTGAGTCTGCATAAACGTGATATTTTAATCACACCAGTGGCCTCTAGCGCCTCGTAGAGGAATTAACAGAATTAGAAGCGACACAAAGTCGGAAAAGACATACAATAAAGTTAGGGACATTTCCCGAAATGTATAAAACATTAAAACAAGTCATATTAAAGTATTAAGTTAAGTGGAAACTTATTTTCTTAGTACGAAACAACTGATGCATTTCACTGGGAGGAGAAGAGAGGAATGTACGGGAAAGGATGAGACGCTACATAAGTGCTATTCCACCAGCCAAGGTATTGGTTGTAATCAGTGTCAACGAAAGTGTCATGTTCTTCGTAAATTTTGGCGAATGTATCGTGAAGTTGCAGCTTACAAGAATCTTCCGTCTCGTGAGTGAGATGTGGATTTCGGGTGTCAGTGCCAGAGTTGAAAGTGCAATGAGTGAAGAAAAGTTTAATCAATGCTTCGAGTGCAAAAGTTTGTAGGAAGTGTAGTATTTCAATTCACCTGTCTGAAAGACGATGTCTCGCTCTCGTAGGCGCTAGAGCGCTGCGCTTGGTAAGTGTTACTGGGGGCCCAGTTTGTGCTATGGTACCAGTTTCTCTCCGCAACTATTATCAGAGGAAAGGGTAGGACTCACAGCCAAGGTCGCACCCAGATATAATAAGTTAGAACTCCGTGCCATTAATACATCGTTCGACAACCGTCACAGGAGCGTTAGATAGGGTCGTAGGTCGCTCCTTGTTGGTAGGCAGGGCAATGATATCGATGCGAGAATGACACGGTGCGCTAGGTAGGTGGGTGCGTGGGAGGTAAAGTTGAAACATGATTAGGTAGGCATGCATCGTCACGTACGGCGATGTCTAAAATTGCTCTTAGTAATCTGTGTTTGGTGTATTCTAGGTTTGACGAGAGATACATTCCTTATGGCCATCTCAATCTATGGATTGTTTGTAAGGGTAAATTTTTTGTAATATACAGAATACTTGTAAGCTGCTCTTAAATGTTCAGCATACATTTCAACTGTAGATTCAAACCTAAAACGTAAAATTTATGGGAGTTTCACAATTCATACAAATTCTCCTACAATGTTGCAAAATTAGTTCCTTCTATGTTTAAGGAATTCTCGATCTTTTCAATACCTAGAGAATTGTAACTTTATTCAACTTTTTTTTTCGGACGTGCAGTTCACAGTTTCTTTGTCCAGAAAAAAATGTTGCTTTTATGGATGTTTTGTATCAACCGTCCAGGAACATGCAGTGCACGATGAGTACAACAGTTCAACCTTGGCAGTTTTAAGGGAATCTCTGTTCATGGCCATACTGAAGAGCGTAGCCTGTCTCATTTAAGTATCACTTTCCACACACCCGACTGCACCCGACAGTGGACACATTGTGGAAAATAGTCTTGGCTTTCCTTCATTAGCATTTCATAAGTCTATTTGACTTCTATCATTTCCACCTTCCAGATTCCGCAAACGGGAACTAGGTAGGATGTCCGATGGGTGGATATAATAAAAGGTGCATTAGGTGGGCAGGGTTGGCAAGTCACAAAACACTAGGTACGCAATTGAGTTTTAATGTCATATGTATTCACGCTGAATTTTTCTTATAGGCCGCAGATTTTGAGAGCATCGGAATGTTCACCTGCTGTGTACATTTCAACGTATCAGACTTCAATCGCTCGACATTTGCTCCGCTTCATCAGCGCTACGAGTAAACGTCTTCTCTCAATTTGGAATGACTTATAACGTCTCTCAGTATCTTTCAATTCTTCCTTGTTTTCCCCTTCTACATTCTTCGAAGGTGCTATAATTCTTAGTTTTGCAACTTTCTCTAATTTTTGCTTAACTTATTTTTTGTTTCAGAACCTTGGTGACATTACCGCCAATCTTTAAGAGTAAGGTATGAAGAAGGTCGCACGTCACTTCTTCTTACCGAGAAATCCTTGGGCTTCTCGCATCCACATTTTCCTCATACTACTTCAAGAACCATGACAAAAGCTAATGAAATGAATAAATGTAAAAAAAAAAAAAGTGGACTTGTATTGTCCGTCATCAGCTATTAAATGTATTTCTTATATCACGACCTCTTTCCTTGTTTTGACACAATCTTTTCCTCACTCCTATATATTCCAAATGTTGAAAGAATCGATTAAGATGTACTTTTTATAGCATCCATTCTGCATTTGTTAATAAATGAAGAACGTTTAATTACGTATTGATGTTTGCGCATCATAATTCTTCAGATACTAAATATTTAAATTGTACTTAATAAACAGTACTTACATTCGATAAAGGAAATAATTTATTCAAACACGCTAATGATCTTTAAGAGTAAGTTTATTCTACAGAATTTGTCTAATTTAGTACGAATAGAGAAAACAACGATCATATTCTTTACTTACACCTATCAATCGCAACTGGCATTAATTTAAAGAAGAGTTACTGAGTACCTTTAAATAATTACGCGTAATTTTCCACATTAAGGAATAACCGTAGGTAAATTAGTTTTACAATGAAATTGATTCTCATGCAACAAATTCAGAAAACCTAATAAATGAATCCACTTCTCTTTACAACTATTGAGCCCATGAATTCTGATAAAATAGAATATCGTACGTAGATTCAAGATATCTCCTAAGCAGCTGGTCATTGACTCAGAAAATTCGATTAGGTAAAAGTACAACCTGGGAAAATTGTTGTACTATGAAGGACATGACTTTTCTTATATCATAAGTGATGAGAGTGATATTTTATAATATAGGACAATTCGTTCAATAAATATTTTGCGTCAACTCAAAAAGCACAAAAAACATTGCAGATAAAGAATCTAAAAATAGAGTTGTTTTATACATTATACTACAATAAAATAATAGTTTTTGTATCCTCAAAACAGACAGAACAGTTAAGTTTTATAAATATTGTTTAATATTAAATCCTCTAAACTTTCGAAGCCAAATGATCTCGGTTGAAATGCAAAGTTCTTCAACCCAACCGAAAGATATTAAATTAGAAACGAAATTGACACATTTTAATATGTACTTTCCAAATATATTGTTCAACTCGAAAAATATACGTTCACGTACATTATTTATATCGTAAAATTCTCATGGGTTCTCACAGCAAAGAGGTTGAGAAACTTAGATTAATCTTCATTCCTTAGATTTCCCTGCTTATTCCCTTCAACAAATGTATACTTGGTGGTAAGAATGCAAGAAAATTAAGACCTGAAATTTACGTTCTTAAGCGACTGCCAGATAATATTTAAAACCTTAATTTATCAATAAGATTACCTTGTAACGTGTAATTGTTTTTTAATAATTGAATAAACACATTCGACTTTGTTCCATGCAAATCGTCTCATTGTAAACACTGACAAAACAGTGTCTATGTCATTTCACAATAGTATCACAAAATCTTTACCCCAGATTTCTCTTTCTTTAAACGGAACACAATTAAAAACTGTTACAAATACAAAATTCTTAGGTCTCCATATTCAAGACAACCTCAAATGGAATTGTCACATTGACAATCTTAATTCCCAATTAAGCAAATTGTGTTACGCATTCCGAATCTTAGTTAACGCAGTTGCTCCACGTATTTCCCGTTGCGTTTATTTTGCAAACGTTTACTCCCATTTACGTTACGGCATTACATTCTGGGGTAATTCCGGTCAGAGTATTCAAACTTTCAGAATTCAGAAGAGGATAGTTCGGATAATTTGTAAATCTCACCCCCGAAACTCTTGTAAACCTTTATTCAAGGAATTAAATATCTTAACACTTCCCTGCATTTATATTTATGAAACGGTCGTGTTTGTTAAGACCGAATTACTGAAGCACCACCCTTGCTTTATACGAAACAGTCTCGTTCACGAACACTATACACGCAATAGTAGTAATATTCATCGCCCTAGAGTGTCAACCACTCTTTGCCAAAAGGGACCATACCATTCGGGAATCGTTCTATATAATTCCCTGCCCAAGAATATAAAAGATATTATGAAATTGAATATCTTCAAATCCGCGGTTAAAAACTACCTCCTGCACCAGTGCTTCTACACTGTAAAAGAATTTATTGATTTTAACAAAAGTTAAATTCGTCTTGTGCTTTATCACGCCATTGCTGTAGTACTTTTTAAACAACTTATAACAATTTCAAAAACTATTTTCTTGCATGATTGTGTTGTCTTATGGCTCATATTAATTTAGTTTTATGTGTACTCAACATTGGCACGTTTGTGTACATAAATTCTGTAGCCCCATCCTGGCCCGGGTTTTTCTCCGGTTTTCCTTCGGGTAGAGGCGGATTTATCATACAGGTTCTCTAGGCTTTGTCTAGGGGCGGGTCTATTGTAACAATAAATCGTGAATTTAGTGTTATTTCAATTTTTAAGCACTATACTCAGAATAATCTATAGTTCGATAATAACTTACATGTAATTTTTTGCTTAAAATTACAAACATATTGACATTCTATTAGTATTATAACTCGCAGCTAACTTTTTATCTTATCTAGGAATTTTTGCTGAATTTTTTGAATCCGCCTCTGCCTTAGGGCCCTTGATCGGAATTGATGGGATGGTCCCTTGCTTGCTTCCGGAGAGTAAATTAGTTTTTTTTCCTCCACGTGGTCATACGCAGTTTGTACTGTTTTTTGACAATAAATTTATTATTATTATTATTATTTGTAAATTAATTGAAGTAGATACGTTAAATTTCATTCCACTGTCATGCACAAACATGAACAGTATCATTTTTGAATTTTCTTGACAATTCCACTTAACCTTGGTTAGCTGAACGCGTATAGTGTGTCCAGTGCCTACTGCACGAAGGAAGAGTAACAGATCATTGACGCCCGAAAAGCATTCCTTCTCACTAGCTGCCCGGTCTACCTCCTGCTAATGAGTCACAACTAGGAACTACTTGATAAAACGAATTTTCACATTTTTATATTTAACGAAATAATTTTATATTATCTGATATCTAGATATAATTTCTATTAAAGTGAGTCCAAACACGACACAGTAATGTTATTCCTAAGCTACAACATATTGAAATTTTTTTTGAATCATAATGCTTTGAAATTATTAGTTTCTTTCTCCATCCTTTTAAATTTACACTGTGGGTGCAATATACAATCAAACACACGTAAATATTGCAACAATTATTAATATTAAAAATGAAGTATTACAACCGAATAATTACGCAGGTATAAATGGGCTAAAAATAACAATATTTACAAACCTAACAAATGTTTGAAACAAATTAAAGATGAATAAAAAATAATTACAAAAAAAAATCAAAACTTAAATATCTTTGTGTAAAAGTATTTTTAATTGTGGAGTAGTGTGAAGCATTTAAATTATAAGACGGCTTCCGGTCCGCCGCTGCTAATTTTAGTTTGCTATTCTATATTAATTGCTTCGACATGAGAGGTCCTACACCGCCAAATTTGACTCTACACCCCTGATCCGATCTCCCGTTCGGTTGAATTCAGCGATGTTTTCAACTGGGGTTTCCTTGACCTACTTCACCACCGTCGGTTTGTAACCTTACTTTCCTTCGGCGACCCAGTCCTTTCCAGTTCTTTCCCTCAAATCGTGTGGTTGAAAATGGTTCAAACCCACAGACATATATGATATACAGACCGAACTATCGGTACTTACCGGTTGTCCGAAGAAGAAAACGATGTTTGGGATCTCTGTCTCTCTCACACATCGACTTGGGTGGGGGAACTCGACTCCATTCTCTGACTCTTGATTGTTGCGCACAAGTCATTGCTTCCAATACCTTACCCCCTCCAAGTGGGTGTGTGAGAGAGAAGGTGATACCAAATAATATCTTCGGTTGTCACGGACAACCCACAGCAGAGACCGCTGGATCCACATCATGTATAAATCCATGTTAAAACATCATCCCTTCAAAACATAGTCATAAAATGAAATAAAAATTAAACAATTCTTACGTCCGGATCAGTCCCTGCACGTACCCTGTGCACCTTCATAACACTGTCGGTGGGGCGTAGGCGTGTCTCAGCTGATAAGAACACAATCTCACAGACAGCGACTCAGACAGAGTTCGAGGTTTCCACCCTCTCACAACTCCTTCAACCTTTTACCCCTTCCACTTCTTTACACTTTTGTTAACTCCCCCACTTAGTAAAGTTTTCATGTTCTGCTGTCAGATTTTGCTCAAAAGCTCACAATTTACGGCCGACAAAAGTCGAGATCCGAGAACCAACTTAAAGAGTTATTTAATTAAAATGTCACTGGAAATGAAGGAAGAGGAGAGATGGAAAACGCCGAGGGAATTTCTAGAAGAAGAGAACGGATGGGGAAAGAGGAACTAGAGAGGAGAGATGAAGCAAGAAAATATCTTCAATGGAGATAATTAAGACCACCGTTGGATTCTTCTTTTGATACTTCGGAACATGGTACAGAATTGTAAAGCTCAGATGGAATGACATCACTGTGATTGCAAAATTTGACACATCTTTTTTCAATTTTTTTTCCTGGGGAACAGCTTATCTTCGTAATTTCGTACTTCAGTTATAGTAAGGAAAATTATTTATTTAAATATCTTAGGACTTATTACAGAAAAGTTCAAGGGTGAACCGATAGAAGTAAAATTTATTAAATTATTACAATTTTCAAAATCTGTTCAACCAATCTGGGGAGTTGTTCTTGGTTTCCTCCAAAAAAATCAGTCAATGGGTAACATATCCGTAAAAGAACTAAAACAAAAGGACACTTCACATTATACGCAAACACGATAGGAGCAAATAGAGGAGTTTTCTGTTTTAAAAAATGGCAGGCATCCCGTGTTAAAAGGTCTGTGACAAATTGACCGTCAACATAATATTTGCCAAGTTTTTATTTAACTAAGAATGGAGCATGAGTCGTACCCCCAAACACTCTGGTAGCTATGGGAGTAGAAGGTATCTTGATTTCAATAATTAAAAGGTTTTTGTAATGGAGGACCACATGGATTACCATGATTTTATATCAAAACAGACAATAAATCAACGGACATGCAAATATTAATTGTTTTACAAAGAAATAACACAAAAACACGTTCCCTATTAATCTCACCAACACACTAACCTACACACACACAAGAAATGGACATACACGTAAAATATATCATACTAAAACTCACGATAAACACATGACATTAATTTAAAGATAAAAGAGGCATGATTATGTACAAAAAGGTTCAGTTATATTATAGATTCATTAATGAAGGCAGGTTAAATTGATCATGAACGATCATACTGTTCGTTACATTTTCACTGGCCAGTGAAATATATGTGAGCTCATAATTACGTTCTTGTAGCGTTTGCCGACGCTCGGTTGGCATACAGCGTCCCAAGTCGTTGGAAGATGCAGGAGACAGCCATGGTGTGTGGATCCATCAATAGTATTTAAAGTTAATATGATCACACTGTTTCCATGATCGCAATAAAACCATATTCACGAGTTCCAGATGGTCGCACCACATGGTTGAAGGAAATCTATAATTTACTTCACGCACAACGCGCTTTACAAAATGTTCATGACGGACGCAGTTATGACCAGATGTCTCGACGAAATCTGAAGAGAGAGTGATGTTTGAGCTAGTAGCTACGAGGTCTTCCCGTGTTAACTTGAGGGAAATCACTCCCGCGCAAATTAGAAAATTAACATTCAGAATTAATGTGGCGATTTTCCATGTAATGAATAAGTAATTATATATTTTTATTTTCATGAAATGTCTGGGTGAATAGAGCTCTCTAGTGGCAGATTGACGTATTTCGTCTTGACATATTTCGACAATGTAGTGAGAGAATTACTTTGAAAAATAAACGAGAAAAATATTTTGAAAAACAAACATACTGACGAGACTGTGGAACGACATATTACATGTTATGCTAATCTTCTTACACACTAGTGTTTTAAGCACTTGACTAGACTGTGTCAATACTATCATAGTAACACATGGATAATCACATAAATATTACACATCAAAATTATTTTTCCCTCTTTTTTGTTATGCTTGGAACACAGTCAATACTTAGATTCGTTAAACTTCTGTTGATTTATCTTAGTTTTTGGACGTCCAGCTATCCTAAAAAAGAAAAGTTATCCTTGAGAGAGCACCAGGAGCAGTGCGTCCCACTGGCAGGGAAGAAACCAGCACCGTGTCAGCCCCTCTTGCTTCCACCATTCTGCAAGGCACCGGGCTGCAAGATGCGATACCCGTATGTAAAGCAAGTACTGCAGCACGCCCGGTTGCACAAAAGGATACGAGCTAAAGAAGAGGCGGGACACTACGATACGCCGACGCCGTGGACAAGAGAAGTCTTAAAGGACCGTATCGGACGTGTCCAAGAGCCACCTTCACCCTCGCCACCAAGTCAAGTGGAACCACCTCTACCCCCTTCCCGGTAAGCGCGAGGAGCACCCAGTCACAACCACTAGCGCCGATGCATCTTTGTGCTGCCCCAACCAAATCCCGTCTCCCCGTCGCAGTTGCTGCAGACGCTCCGTTCTCCACAGCAGCGCGGCACGGTTCAGGTGGTTCCCCCTGCTCCGAGACAGGCTCCGCAGCGTAGGTGCTCACCGGCGCAACAGCGCTCCCAGCGGCCGCAGGTGAAACCTCAACATCGCGCCCCCAGCCGTGGCGTAGCCATCCTCCGCGATTGGCTCAGCGAGATCAGAAACGACATGACGATGAGAAATCCAACGAGACAGAGGCCAACACGGCCTCCGCATCCCCGCTCTCTCCAGGGGCGCTCGGAGCACAACAGAAGGGGCGAAGATAGGACGAAATACAAGAATCGTGTACCACAGGCGGTAATACATGAATACAAGCGTATGCCCACGGCTGTTGAGCGAACTAGAGCCAAAATCACAGCTCTTCAACAGCGGCTCATTCAGCTTGCTCACGGTCCAAGAGAGCGAGCCAGTTCTGCTCTGTGTTGCGTTCCTGGATTTAGCAAACGCGTTCGGCTCAGTACCCCATGACGCCATCCTCGCTGCCGCAGCAGCGGCATGCACCGGAGATGCGTTCCTGGAAGTCGTCGGGGATATGTACGCCGTCACCAGCTTCACCGTCCTAGCGGGAGACGGGGCGTCAACTCTAATCCGGATGAGTCGAGGTATCCGACAGGACTGCCTTCTATCGGCTCACCTCTTTAATCTAGCGGTCGATACAGCCCTGCGGAGGATTGAAGTCGCGCCCCCGCAGAAACCTTCAGTGCTGGCGTACGCGGATGAAATCACCGTCCTCGTCGACACCCCTGCGGACCTCTAGGACCGCATCGACACGCTGGCGAGCATTCTTCAGCGCGTCGGCATACGGGCTAAGTCATCGAAGTGCCACTCCATCCACCTCGTCCTCGATGGCCTGCGGTGCACTGAGTTTACGGTTGATGGACGGCCGATGGAGACTCTTGACTTCGCCCAGTCGGCGCGTTATCTAGACAAGCCGATTGGTTACCAGCTTGCCCCAACATGGGAGAACGTGCGGTGTGTTCAACAGACGGCGTTGAGGTTTTGTGGATGCTCCCCTTCACCCCGTGGCAGCAGCTCTCTGCTCTCAAAACCTTTCTTCTCCCCTCCCTGCACTTCCCGGTCCGAATGGGTGACTTTTCGAAGTCGCAGATGAGCCGTGTGGACCTGTCCCTCCTCCCACTCTTAAACACCTAAATCTCCCTCAATGGGCAACATCCCACTATTTATATGGGTTCATAGACGCGGGAGCTGTGGGCTGCCTGGAAATGTCGGCTGAAACGGACATCTGGGCTGTGGACGTGGGGTTCAAGATTCTCACTAGCTGCGACCCCCATGTCCGCAGCTTCGCAGCCACCGCCCTCACTAAGGAAGCCCGCCATTGTCTTGCGGTGGCCGATGCCACGTTAGAATTGTTGGGCGCTTACTTGTCAGGTGAGCTAACAAGAATAACTCCAATCGTGGGAAGCTGGACGTCAAGGACGAGGAAAGCTTCCCGGCGACTGGATGTCACTTGGCGCTTCCTCGAAAATAAGGAAGGTGAGATACTCCCCTCCGTACTACTCCCCGACCCCAGAGAGTTCTCTCCGCCGCCGCCGACGACGAAACAGGGCAAACCGCCGCCAACATGCCTGATGCTGCCTCTCCTACCGAAGTTTCAACAGCCGCAGCCATGCCCGCCGCCATCACGCCGCCCGCCTCTCCAACATTTACCGTCATCATCCTGGCTGTGGCAGCGAGTTCAACTATGTCGTCTGCTGCGGAGCATGCCGCAGGTGCTGCTATACCCTCGCCGGCCACCGCGGCAGCTACACCTGCCACCACCAACGTTGCCACGTACATGGAAGCGCCAGCCGCTGCCGCCGCCGTCGACTGGGCCATCGCGCNCTGCGAGGGTTCCGCAACAAAGTGTATGACAACGCGGATACCTCTGCAGCGACTTGCCGCAATGGGTGCTGCGATGCAACGGGGGCGTCAATGCTGGAAACCCTGGCACATGTGCTGAACAACTGCTTGACTCACTTGACCCAGTGGATGTAGCGCCATAACAAGATTGTCCCAACTCTCAAAGGCGCAGCGCTGGGTTCCAGGCACCATATGAGAGTTTGAATTATTGTTGCTTTGAGAAATACCGAGTTATGACTTGAAAGTTCCTGTCAGTTTATTCAACTTGACTGTAAAAATAAACTGACAAATATTATATATAAATTCCCGCATGTATGAGTAATAATAATAATAATAATAACAACAACAACATTGTGATGCTGTAAATTCACTCTACTTTTTTGCTGTAATAATTAGTCTTTTTTGCTGTAAAATTACAAATCGTGAGCAGAAGAATATTTTCCCACTTTTTTTAAAAATACAACACAAAATTTTAACAGTGTAGCAGACGTTGCTACATCGCGTCATTTATACGCATCATATAATATACAAATAGCAGTCAAGATCAGCCTCGTAACTATCCTTCGTACAGGAGACTTAGGGTATTGTCTGGCAACAAAAATTTGTTGATTCTCGTGGTGAAAAGGTGAAGTCCATATTTCAACAAGAAATCGAAGTGAATTAGCCCAGCACTTTTCTAAAAATAAGCAGTTCTTGGGAGAGAGATTCGCTGCTCTTCATGTATGTTAATCGGACAAGGGAGATTATATAGATGTTCATTGTGTGCCGTATTTATTGTTCGTAGATCTTATTAATATCATTATTAATGATATATTGTTTGACTATTAAAGCGACGGAGATTGTACTCCCTTAATAAAAAACCATTCACATAATGATATAGAAATAAAAATCATTGGTGTTTTAATTACTATTGCTATTATAACGAAAGCGCCCAGATTCCTTCCCCTCAATGACTTAAGCTGTACACT
>NNCF01137169.1:26426-70853 GCA_002313205.1 Laupala kohalensis
ATACTGAAGATGCGGTCGAAAGTCGACTCTATGAATAAACAAATCGTTGGCGACACAACTCAACTTAATTTAATCTTTAAATACGCCAACAATGAATTACCTATTCCATATACCTTTGCTTTATATTTTACTAGCTGATTACCCGGAATTGTCCAAAATTCTTCTTAGACTTGTCATCTTTCACTCAGGAAAAATTAAAATCTATATATATTGTCAGAACAAAATACTTTTATTTACCGGGTTTAAAATATGTACGGCACCCTAATTTTTCAAATTCATAATAACACAAAACTTGACTGTATACACTACACCATCTCGAGCAAGTCCAGACAGTCACATTTTCACTTTTGAGGCACGACACGGCTGCTCCATTTGATTATGTTATGTTGAATGAAAATGGGAGACGGGACCGGGGTTCGAACCCGGGACCTTGAGTTCAGCGCGCATAACATAATTAATCTGTTACCTGGCGGTGAGGTTCACCGCAATCTAAGAGATTTCTATGCTCCATTTAATATTTTTTTTTCTAAAATCTAAACTATTTGTTGAAATTTTACGATTTAAAGATGTTTTTATCTTTGTTAAATGCACAAAACAAATAATTCATTAAATTGATGATAATTGATTTTTTCTCTCAAGTATTTTAACACTTCTATTGTAAATAACGGTTTTTCGATATTTATGTTAATTTTTGAAGATAGACATATGCTGTCGCGGACTTTTTTGTAGTGCTCTCCGAGGCAGACAGTAATGCCATTTATAGTTGTCACCTATGTCCAACCGTTTAGGCAATGTAAGCAAATAGAACTCTCTTTTTTTTCGATTTTATCGACATTTATTATCAAAAACCATTTCTATCTTTCTTATCATACATTTTATAAATACAACATAGCCTATGTTCATCCTGGATATCTAAATTATCTCCTCGCCAAATTTCGCCACGATCGGTTAAGTGGTGTAATCGTGATCAAGTAACTAATAAACAGACACACTTTCGCATTTATATAAAAAAAAAAATTTTATTGTCAAAAAACAGTACAAACTGCTTATGACCACGTGGAGGAAAAAAAACTAATTTACTCTCCGGAAGCAAGCAAGGGACCATCCCATCAATTCCGATCAAGTACCCTAAGGCAGAGGCGGATTCAAAAATTTCAGCAAAAGTTCCTACATAAGATAAAAAGTTGGCTGCGAGTTATAATACTAATAGAATGTCAATATGTTTGTAATTTTAAGCAAAAAATTACATGTACAAGTTATTATCGAACTATAGATTATTCTGAGTATAGTGTTTAAAAATCATAAGAATTGAAATAACACTAAATTCACNAAACGGAGAAAAACCCGGGCCAGGATGGGGCTACAGAATTTATGTACACAACCGTGCCAAAGTTGAGTACACATAAAACTAAATTAATATGAGCCATAAGACAACACAATCGTGCAAGAAAATAGTTTTTGAAATTGTTATAAGTTGTTTCAAAAGTACTACAGCTATAGTACTACAAAAGTACTATATTAGTAGGGATTTGTTTTATTTTACTTGCATGTCTTAGTGCGAGGTTCCGGGCCCTTTGACCCGCTCTTCCATCTAACCTTAACTTGAGTGAGGATTTTGTGAGGGAGATTGGTGTGGAACTTAAGGTACCCACCCGACATTTGTGTGGAGTGGGAGAGGGAAACCCCGGAGGAAAACCTCATATACTGTCGATTTTTTTATTAGAAACCCCCACTTCTAATAGCTCTGGAGAGTACAAAACAAAATCGCAGAAAAACACTGTTATCACCATTTTGGATTTGTAATTTTATTTTGCATATACATAAGTGAAAATTTTGGTTTTATGAATGAATCTTAATTTTTCAAAACCTGAAATGTTTCAAAAAGCGTACTATTTTTACGGTTTTTGCCGATACTTTGATTTTACTATTTTTTATAAAATAAACTAAGAGTGACAAAACTAATTCTTATTCAGCGAATGATCACTGATTTATTAATTTCAAGCTTATATATGCAAAATATAATGAGTTATTAATTTTTTTTGTAAAACACTGCTAAAAGCGACCAGACACATTATTAAGGAATAAAATTTATACCGTCGCACTCAGAAGAATGTCATAATCACATAACAATTGAATTAAAACGTATAAAACTATTTACTCAGCCTCCATCAAGTGGTAAATAAAACCATGTTTTGAATAATCATTCAGCGGTGCATTACATTTTTATGTGTTTACTTCCTTTTTTCCATGTACATCGTGCTGCCAATACAACAGTGAATATCTACGGGTTCTATAACACGGGTTGTGACTGTCATCAATAAAATCACAAATTCAAGACAGGGTGAACTAAACTCCGCATTTTGGAGCTGAAATTCCGGATATTACTACACGAAGAGACTTGTACAATAATTATTTATTTGGAAACGGAATTAAATACCGGCTCTTCTCTCTATTGTTAAAAAAAAGTAAATGATTATTCCAGTTAAGGAAAAAAATTGATCTTGAAAAACACCGTTGTTCTAATTACACGGTTGGAAGTCTTGCGTTGGCGAATAATAGGAGATGCTCGCGTATTTCGAACGATCGAGAATACTGACCGGCGCTGAAACCAGTATGTCTACATTATAACCCCTCAAAGCTACATGAAAGCCCGTGTTTTAATTGTAAAAGAAGGAACCTTGTTTTTCTCATGTCATAGGTAGTATTTCTTTTGATCTTCTTTGGGGAGTAGATTGTATTGGACCCCTCAATAATCTTATATCGAAGGATTTATTATTTTGAAACGGTTATCAATGTATTTTAGTGCACATGCTTACGCGCAAGTTTCGTCTGATTTGCTCGTGGAGACGATGGCGTAAAAGCTGAGATTCTGACTGGAAGGTCTCTGACATGCGCAGACTGGATTTCGAACTGCTGGAGCGTTATGTTAACACATTTCCAGCTATTGGAACAATTCTTAGTATTTAGCGGGCGTAGCGCAACAACCATAATTACTTCAAATATATTTTTCAATGCAGACTTTTAATGTATTAATAATGCCAATAATTTAAATATTTAGTATTTCAAAATTATGTTTAAACCTCATTTTTCTAATGAGACATAGATGAATCAGGAATTACAAAGGAAGTCCTCTGCAATAACTTTTCATGGTCAGAAAATTTGCTCTTAGCTCTAACAGTGAAAATTATCACAAGATTATGACAATGATCTTTTCCATTGCTCTCTCTTCCCAGGAAGTGACGATTTTTATATCTTAGCATAGACAATTTCTTTATTTTACAAGAAATATGGATTATTTATGGTTATTATTGAACAGTATACAAATTGTACTGTGGCTCTCATTTTAAAAGATGACAGAAAAACCTGACTTTAGTATATTAGTTTACTGAGATTTATTTCTTATTAAATCCACATTGGGTGAAGTGTAATTATATGACTCCTTTATACACATTATTTATAAACATTATAACTTCATAGTTAGTTTCTACTTTTAAAAATATTTTTTTAAACATTTTGGAAGGAAATATATTTTCTGTTTAATAATATCTTTCTAATATGTAAGCACCCTTTTGGCAAATAGCAATCAGTGATGACCACAGGCATGAATATTCAGCATTTATTCTTCCTTTTTGAGGGAAAGGTAAAAAATCTTGGAGAGAAGGAGACGAGTCACGTGTTAAAAGGAGAGACATTTCACATCTCAAGATATTTATTTAAATCACAGTGGCACAATTAGCCTCCTCAATTAGCAATACAATTTACACACATTTACAATAATTCATTTATACAGTTCATAATATATTTACTCTAATTACACATTTGTAATGGTCTACATGTTTTACAAATATTTTGATTCACATAATAAAGATTCTTTACAAGATATTTAACATTTATAAAATGTAATTTGTAGCCACAATTACAATAGCATTCTTCATATCACTGTGTGTCTAATTTAGGTATCATTCTTTCCTTAATACAACCTTTTTTATAATAATTTAGACTCGCTTCACTCATGACAAAATTATACAAGGCATCTTGAATAAGTTGAAGCAATTATTTATTGTTAGTTTGCATCATAGAATAATTAATAAAAAGTAATTTTCAAAATAGTTTAAAGCTCTGAAGAAAAAAAAATTATAAGTAGTCTCAACAACAAAAGAGAGAGAGATCAATCACAGATAGATCTTCCTGTCCTGAATCCAACAGAATTCAGAATTCAGCACACTGATTTGGCTTATAGTGGACTATGTCCATTATAAAATTCTTGAGTACATAACAATAACAATAGGAAATTATATGGAGTTTGGAGATTAAGAAAATTTTGTGGAAAGAGAACATTGATTTCTCTCACTATAATCCTTTAAAATTGTTAATTTTCAACACCCTTGAAATGAGTAAATTAAAAAGTATTGGAGAGGGTAGATATAAATTATGTGACTCCACATGACTAGACATTTGATGTGACTTACATTTTTGAAACAGAAGATGATTTGGGTGTGATATGTATTTCATTCAGCAAATTAATTTACTTGCAACCATTGACATACGTTACTCGTCGTTCTTATGACTGTGTCATCAAATTTCTCTTCAGATATGTGATTTGGAATAAAAATAATCTTATAATATTTTAATCAATTCTTATTATGAAACAAATAAGAATGATAAGAGTTGAGAAAGGTTTTAACTAAAATTTTTGTAATTGCTGAATGCCGTTCATTAAATAAGCACGTATTTAAGATTTATGACACAGTCTGCTGAAACTCTGATTTGATTTGATTTCAACAGATCTAACAAAATATTTATATATATCACAGAGCTTTTTCTTTAAATAGTCATTACATGTCATTATAACTTAACCTTAAAATAGTATGATATATGTTTAACCAACATTGTAATAAAATTATGATAAATATGTTTTCTTGAATATAGTTGTGTAAATCCCCATGCATGCAAAAATAAATTTAATTAAAATTACAACTACAATTGACATTTCCATAGTCCAGTCACTTCCAAATTCTGTTGATTACATTGTATTGCAGCATTTCATCAAAAACACTGTCAACTTAAATTACCAAATTATTTTTGATTTTCTATCTTAGGTATTTAAGCACTATCAAAGTGTTTCTCGTACGGGGATGAACTGTACGATAAGCATAAAAAATGCTTTGAGATAAATAAGCTTCAGTTGCTTTTTGCTAGTATTATCATAAATATCACCTGAGAAGAACTTCAAAATTTGTTAAACTTATTGTTAAACTTTTTGACAGTAATACTGGAAAGAAAAAAATATCTCATATAATTTGTGTTTACTTCACTGAAAATCTATGTCTTATACAAATTATGTTAGAGAATATATTGTTTTAATATCCCTTCCCTGTCTTAAGTTTTTGTAATGGCCCTTGATTCTTGTAACATCAATGTCTATTACCAGCGATTATTGAACCAGTCGTTTTTTTATAAGTAAATAATTTGTATGTAAAGAATGACAACTAATCAAGCAATTAGTTTTTAAATACATTACTATTATTTTAGAAAATATTTCAATTTTATCATATCCATTAATTGTATTGATTTTTGATAAAACTGTTTGATTCAGAGAGATCAATTATTTTCAAATATTACTTCAGGAACCCCTTTTGTATCTGAATCAATATTAACAAAATACTAGCAATTAAGTTGAACAAAACAGTGAGCATGGGAAACAAGAGCTAGTAAAATACCCAGAAACTACAACTGTACTACAACAAATACCCAATAAGAGTTTAAAACTACCAGTTGCCATTCTTAATAGCCATTTTATAACAAAATAGTATTGTAATACTATGTATGACCCTTTAAGAATATAACATTTTAAATTTTTTCTCACATTTCCTTCATTATTTAGGTCATCATTAGGGCAATGTACTCATACATAATATCACTTAAACTACAAAAATATTGTCAACAATAAATTAAATTTGACTTTGAAATGATGGATTAACAATGAAAATTAGGTCAATAGAATTCGTGCTAACCGAAGTAATGTTTTAACCGTGAAACGTGTACTTCAAAGCGTAAGAAAGAAATTCAGGCGATTCTAGAAATCCTACATTCAGCAGTGCTTTGACAGAGGACGAAGTAATGGACAGGCGAGGACCAGCAGAAGCGAGGTAGATTTCAGCGCAAGACGGCGACAGATCTGCGAACCGAGCTTCCTACTTCAACAGAACGCTCCATTTTCCAGTACAGCGCTCCCTGTCTGTCGGATGCGGGAAGCTGCCATTGGACGGACGATGACGCGTTTTCACCCGAGAACAAAAGACTCCCGCACCGCGCTCGCACGAAGTCCTCGCTTTCGGAGTGGTAGTGGATGACACGGTACTTTCAATTGCACTGATCTCGACTTCAGGTTTAAATATAAGATGGATGTATCATTTCAGAACATTTCAACCATATTTGGGTTTATTTTGACATCACAATATGGTCTTGTATCGAAGTTTCATTCTAACGATTTTAAGGGAAAATGAAGAATCTAACGTTATAACTAATGCAATATAATAACTTTTTCGTTCTCAAGTGTTCGTGAGATAAAATGGTGTACTAAAAATTCAAATGACCAAGTATTTCTATGATCGCTGGCTGAAACTGCTATGACAATTCCACTGGGAAAGGAGAAAAATAAACTATTTCCCCAGAAATGTATTAAGAAGTAACTGGACGTCGATATGTTGCAGTTCGATATTGATAACATAATGCATCCGATTTCACTATCAAAATTATGACAGGCATAAAAATAGTTTGAAACATTTCATTTAAAAATATGACCCCATACTATATAACTATTCCAACAAAAATGCTTAGCTTATGACATAAACCCAAACAACATTTCCAACAGCGAGGAAGTCACATGACAAATCTGCTACAAGCTCAATCTTTATGCAGTGTATACGTAAGAGCGTGTGCATGCACACACCCCGAGTATATGCAGCAAATAATGATTGGACAGAAATGAAGCTTCGTCATACACTATATCACTTTCTTAGAGCAGAAGCTCTTGTATTCGAAAAAAAAAGAATGTTCTCCTCGTTTTTGACAGTTCATTAAAATGTTAATTCTCCTTCCAAAAATCATCTCACTTGGAATAATGAAGGGTAATCCATCCCAGGAAACAGGCAATATTACAAAGCTAACGTTCAAATTAAATCTTCAATCCTGTACAAAAATCTTGAGACCCATTCACTAAGAAAGTCCACACTAGAAATAATCTTCGTCTTGAAGTCTTGTGTTTCTTTTTTTATGTGTATACAAATTTCCATTCAACAAAAATAGGCTAGACAGTATTTTGCATCGCAGGTTAACATCCAGACACAACAACGTTAGAGTTATGTATCAAGAGGAATATGAGCCACTTTGTAGAACCTTACAAGCGTTGGATATATTTGGCTTTAACTCGGATAAACCGTCCTTACACCTCGCTCATCTTTGGGATTTTCCTTAGCTGTTGCCGGGCTGTTATTTGAGGGAAACCAATTGAAACTGAACCGATGGAAATATTTACCGCCCGAGAAAACAACACCTTAGTACATAAATGCACGATTTGATATCGAGTCTCTTGCATATTCATGATAGTATGGTATCGTATTTTAAAGAGGTTCAAACGAACGATTCCATAAAATGCGATTTCGAAAAATTGTCCATTAATAAATTAGGCACAGAGACAGGCGACACGATTTTTATAACATTGATTTTGATTTTTTTTACAAGCTATCATACACGCATGGACAACGAAGAGCGAGTCAGTAGTAAACAAGCACGTTCTCCGAAAAGAGACAAATCATGACAGACATACCACTCAAGATTCGTGGAAAAGTTTTAACTATGAATGAAAAGATATTTTTCACCTTGGTTGCTTTTCTAAAACGTTACCCGAAACGTACCAAAAATATTAAAATTTAACCAGGTTTAAAAAGACTTAAATGAGTTCAACAAAAACTGTGAACTCATTTATTTCCTAAATTTTGTATGACTTTGGACCATCTGATTACAATTATCTTTTTAATTCATCCTGAATATTGACGATTATACATTTTTATTCGCGAATGAGCTTCAAAAATGTCTAAAATAAGCATATTGTTGTCCATTAATTTCTTATACCTGGTCATTATCGCCTCGTTGCAGAAATAAATGTGAGAATTACTCTATCGGAGAATAGGAGGAAGGCCACAAGGGTCCGTTCGCTGCGCGTGGCGATCGGGCGATCTCGGTTTCCATCGGTTCGGTTCGGCTCGGTTCGCGTGAGTCCGTCCGCCACCGCCGTCGCTCCACGTGACGGCAACGGCCTGCAGAGCAGAGTGGCGGCCGCTACGAAAGATCGTCCTGCACGACAGCGTCCACGTTGTCCTCTTTGGAGAGGCAGTCGCGCACCGCTTGCAGCACGATCTTCACTCGGCGATCCAACGCGGCGAGGTGCGGCTCCCAAAGCACAGGCGAGACGGAGTCCGTCGCCATCGACTCGCGCATCAGCTCACTCAACTTGCGGGGGCCGTTGTGGAACCTGAAAGCAAAACGGGTGCGTCACAAACAAGCGAAAAGTGTTTCCTGAGCGTCAAAAGGTTTTTGAGTTAGACATCAAATATTGCATTGTCATCGAGTTTATATGTGTCAAGTTTCTGCTCAATCGTTTAAAATTAACTTGCAAGATTTAGCCCTGATTAACAGGTGAAGTTAAATAAAAGCTCAACAGATTTATTGTTGAGGATTACAAAACTGGTTGCCTTGGATTTGTTGAGGATAGCGAAAAAAATATTTGAAAAATGTGTGTTGGATTATGATTGTCCCGGATTTCCCAGATTATCCGGACTACCTCGAATTACCCGTATTTCCTCGGAGTATCCGCATTAATTTGGAATGCACCCGAATATACCCCATCCTGGCCAGGGTTTTGCTCCGGTTTTCCTTCGGGTAGAGGCGGATTTCTTATACAAGTTCTCTAGGTTTTGTCTAGGGGCGTGTTTATTGTAACAATACATCGTGAATTTAGTGTTATTTCAATTCTTATGATTTTTAAACACTATACTCAGAATAATCTATAGTTCGATAATAATTTGTACATGTAATTTTTTTTGGTTAAATTACAAACATATTGACATTCTATTAGTATTATAACTCGCAGCTAATTTTTCATCTTATCTAGGAACTTTTGCTGAAATTTTTGAATCCGCCTCTGCCTTAGGGCCCTTGATCGGAATTGATGAGATGGTCCCTTGCTTGCTTCCGGAGAGTAAATTAGTTTATTGTCCTCCACGTGGTCATATGCAGTTTGTACTGCTTTTTTGACAAACTTTATTATTATTATTAATAACTGTCTGTCGGATTACGGAAGTTGACGGGAGCTACACCAAGAAACCTTCCGTTTTATTTCAGTGACAAATGACAGTCTGAGTAATCGTTATCTCAATTGAATATGAGAATATGAGAAAAAAAGAAGACATTATAGCACAACTAAAAGTCAGAAAAAAATGTTCGGATATAAAAGAGAAAACTAATTATCATAATTCAGTTTCATTGGGTCCAAGCATTAAGAGCAAAACTATATTATTCCACAGACACTGTTTAAGACACTTAAGACTAAAGAAAACTGTCTTCGACCAGTTGTATAAGAAGCATATAATTTACAGTCCAAGAAGCAGTAAAGACGTCGAATATCTATCAGTTGGTCGATGAATAAAATTGAAGTTTATTCACGTACTATATGAATCCACAACTAACGTTAGATATTATCTAGGATGGAATTTAAGATATGCAACTAACGCTTGGAAGTCAGATCTCATTAAAGCTTTAATTGATTTTTGAACTGAATAAATGAGCTATGAGACTCAGTAATTTTAAGATAGAACGTCGCCGCAAATACGAAAAGTATAGAAACATCAAATGATTCGAAGAAACATAAAATAATCGAAAGTGAGGAAAAATCTATTTTAGGATTTCTGATTCCGTAATGAAGTCTATTTCAACTCTCTTAGGTTGAGATGTATTTTACATGAGAATTCGCGTGTTGATTATCATTTAACAAAACCTCCTCGTTGCATTTACATCGTATAGTTCCAATTCCCAGGAAATTCCACAAAACAAATCGACACTGCGTTGACCTCAAACGTGCTCCGAAAATAGGGGTTAGGTGTAGGGGAGGTGCGGTGATGCCAGCGGAACGAGCCAAATAGCTTGCAAGCTCGCAAATTTCGACAGATTAGGAGTACCGCAATGTTCAGCGTTTTCCCTCTCCTCAGAGACCCGTTCACTTTGCAGAACGTTCCTCCCCGCTCCCCGCTCCAAGCCCGGCTCTTCCGCATCCCTTGTTAACCCCTTCCTTCCACCACCCACCCTCCGGCGAGGAGGGGTGGATCGCTGTGATTTAACGGACGCACAGGGACGCTCCATCAACTTGCGAGACGCGACTTGTAGGTGACGGCGAAAGAGAAGAAGCGTACCTGTGAACCAAGATTGAGTAAGGGGTGAAGAGAAAGATATAAGAATATGTGGAATAGAGATGGGAGATTATAAAAAAATACTCCATTGTAGTCTTTGTAAATGGGAAATGTAACGTGCTATTGAAGCTTATCTACATGGAGCGATTGGAGGTAAGAGGTGGGTGGTAGCAGCGATTGTTTGTAGGTGGACCGGTTACCTGGGCTTACGTGGAGGGGTTGTTAGTAGAAGTAGATAGTAATAATTACAGTTATTGACACTAACAGGAGATGGATAGAGGAAGGAGAGTTGGCTTTTCAGTAGTCACAGCTATATGAACTGGAACATTCACGTGAAGAGCTACAAATTTTTCTGGCCCCACCGGGAATTGAACCCCGAATGACGTGGCGAAGAGCAAGAACGCTACCACCTGAGCCAGAAGGGCTAAAAAACATATTCCGATTTTATCAGCAATGTATTGATTGCAATTCACTATTAATATACACGAAATATAGATGGTCCTTACGACTTGATACCACATATTGGAGAGTAGGGTTCTAGAAATTGTGACAAAATGTGACAAGGAAGGCAAGGGAGATTTTAAAAGAACAAAAAACGCTGGACGTAATATATGAATGTTCTCCAATAAAAATGAAATAAATTATATCTAATTTACTACTATTTACGTCCGTTAATAATGATCACTAGATGGATTGGGAAAATACATTAATTTTGGACAAATAAGTTAATTATTATAAACGTTGTATATCAGAAATGATATTTATAAAAATTCACACGGGAGTTTGAATTTACGCAAAGACACTGAAAAGCTATCTGAAGTTAAAGTATTATAACATGTTTGTGTTTTTGCTTTTTTGTATACATATTTTGTGTTTATATTTCTGTTTATATCACGTTCATTTGTCCTGTTGCTATGTTTATTGTTATAATTTGTTATTACTAGATCACCTGACGACGGCGTAAATCCACGTCGAAACGTTGTGAGTTCTTGACGAAAAATAAATAAAAATATTATTCGTCCATAAAAGGTCGTACGTTTTTAATTATTTATATCTAATTTTATTTTTTGCCAAAGAAATTCATCGAAGGGGCGAATCTGAGTTGAAGACATGCATGTGGGATCTTTGATTGTGTTTCAGTATCGATTTTGATGGGATACTGTTTTTTTCGGACGCAGAGGGGATATAGTATGGTATCATCTCATTTTCATGTGTTTTAAAGACAAAACTCTTCAAGTGTCATGATCGAGTGAACGTGGAGTAGCAATGGATTGATTCCAACTCACGATTAATATACATCACACAGAGACGTTTTGTTGGCGTAATTAAAAATGAAATTCATTTTCTTAGTCTCGCCAACCATATACTTATTGTAAAAGTTAACTTCAGACTACATAGCAGTGATCTTCAGTAATCTTTCTCCGAACAAGGACAAGTGGCATTTGCATTTAAGTATATGGTTGGTGAGACTAAGAAAGTGAATTTAATCTATAATGCACATCAATTAATCGGTCGATTCATTTTTAAACGTATTTTCAATTTATTACTAAATCTATTAGTGATAAGTATCAATCGTATTAAAATATGATGAACCATTCTCACCTCTGCGACCTTCGTGGATGTGACAGCAATAAAAACGATCATTACCACGAGAGAGTGATGTAAAAATAACAATGCTTCGAAAGTAATGTGGTTACGAATTAGAAACATTCACAAAATCAAAATTGGAAAGACGAACTAAGTAACAAAGAAAATGATAACGGAAATTTTTTTTTCTGAAACTGAATGAGAAAATAAAAATAATCAGGACTATTAAGAAAATAGTCTCAAACTTCCTTATATTTTTATTGTTCACATGTTCACCCTACGCAAATACAAAAAAGACATTATTTAATAATAATACACTTTGAAAAAAAAATTTAACTTTCTGGATTATTCTGTCGAAGGAACTAAAAATGTCATTAAAAATGAATGAATACAAAGGAGAGCATAATATTTAACTGATTCTCAAGAGTAAGAAACCATGTATCTCAAAATCGCGTGAGCATTTTTACCCGAAATCCCATGGGCAATTACTCCTCGCCGTGTTCTTTCCTGACAAGTCTCCTGTTGAGACAGTAGACGAAGACTATTAATTATTATCATCATTCAGAATCCAAACAGTGCACTCGCTGAATTTCTAGATAGTAGCCTCCCTTGAGGCGAAGAAAAACGGTGTTGAGTGTCAGAAAACGTAGTCTTCGAGCTTCGCATTTCTTGTGCCCAGGGACAACTACGCACATTCGCTATGAATTATGAAACCAACGGTCCATTCTCCTGATAATCATCTATCACAGATCCTATCCTTTACCCCCTCAGAACTGTGTTATGACACCATAATAGGAAACTAGAAAGGTTATTTCCTATTTGACAAGATCGTACGAAGCAGGTATATAATGTGAATCTTAAAATAACATTTTCTCCGTGCGACACCTTCCACCTCAATTATAATTAAATTCTTATTTTATTTATTATATTATATAGAAATTAATTATATTATATATAAAAAACAATAAAAAAATAACTTAAGTGTACAGGGAATTTGTCCTAATTTGCTTTAATTGCTGATTTTCATTTTTTTTAATGAATGGAAGGGGTTAATCATGTTACGTCGAATGAAAATGGTAGACGGGACCGGGATTCGAACCCGGGACCTTGAGCTCTACGCGCTCATGCGCTTACCGACTGCGCCATCCCGTTCGCCTCCCGGTCCCGTCTACCATTTTCATTCGACGTAACATGATTAATCTGTTACCTGGCGGTGAGGTTCACCGCAATCTAAGAGATTTCTATGAATGGAAGGGGATAGAGAGAGTCACGTTAAGGAGGGGTGTGGTAAAACTTGACGAAACGTAACATGAGTTACATGCGTAACATGGGGGAGGGGAGGAGGAATAAAAATCCGCGGAGATCCCGTGGCGCAATTTATGAAATATTTATATTGAAATTATAAAATTAAAGATATATCTCTGAGAAGTTTATAGTATTTTATAGTTTACTGCTCCCACTCGAGTTTTTAACAAAACAACTGAACATTTTCGTTTAATTTTAAGCTAAGAGATAAAAATCAAACAGATTATTCGTAGTGATTTAATGACGAGAACTCAATGTGGGGAAAATCGCGCACTTTTGAGACGAGTGTGACATCGCTGCTGTGGAGTTGATGTACGGATCAGCGACGAATTCGAAACAGCGCGTCCCCAGTGGTCGTCTATGAAGATAGATGGTCGTCAGTGCTTAGAGCCCGTAATGGCAAAACCCATACGACGTCGCCAGGGGAGAAGGATCTACCCGGTAGAGCTTGCATTCGGAATCGTGACATTCCGTGTCAGTCGTATGTAGAAAATGTGTTCATGGCTAGACCAGACATGTCTAATGATTATTGAGCGTGTTTTAGCACTGTAGAAAATAGCGCACATTAAGGTAGTTTTCCCAGTCCAATAATAATACAAATGGGGTATATTGGGGATATCTATGAATAGATAATTTTCAGTTGTTTACGAATGTGTGAATAAAAGAAGCAAGCATACAGTGTGTCATTCCATAAAACTTAAGAATTACTCTTTAAACCGGGACACACACACAAAACATATTATATGGGCAAAGTAAACAGCGCAGTAAACAAATTAGCAAAATAGTTTACGTATGGAATTATCATTCGTCATATTCGTTTGAATCCCTTAACGAAAAATATTTTTCGAATTCACGTTTTTTAATATCACGATGTGCGTGATCATACATCGCTACTATAGTAAACGTTTTTTACGAATGATTGTTAGTCACATGACCATTTCGTGACCTATCCAAGCGAAGCTCGGTCACCCAGATATTTAATATAAACTGTGAAGTAGCTGGACACCGTTTGTTGGGACGTGGCCTGTCATTATCATTGCATCTGTATACCTAAGACGTTGTTGGCAGTAGAGCGCGCTCTCCGGTACTAAAACCGCGATCGAGAAATATATTAAAGTTAAATACGCCTTATAAGTGGTGAATTATGTGAAATAATATCTCAAAAACCAAAACTGATTTTATAGGACAGCTTAAAAACATCCATATACTTAAAAGATTTGGAAAGTAATATTTTTCGCAAAATAATTCTTTTTTATAAGAGTCAATGTATTTCATTCAAATATTGAATAATCTATATATTTCATCCTTTTAAAATAAATTTTGACGTTTAGAAAAAGCGTTAAATTATACGTCGGTAGAAATACCCTGTAATATTTTTTTTTTAATATTGGATGTACGATGTTTCTTCACAGAGTTCACAGCTATCAGTATTTCTATTTCTCCAAATGCAATTTATGCTCTAGAAAATGGACAAAGTAGTTTTACAAACACATTCAGTGATGTATTATTTGCAGGAATTATTTTTTCTCTCGTTGATTTTGGCGCTGATACGCCCAGAGTTGTGCCCGACGATAATAATTTCCCTTACTAAATAATCTCCCTATTTTGTACCTAGAAAACTGTAGAGGAGATTTTGAGGCCACCATTGCACCAACGATACACCACGTTTTCGGCTATTGATACATGATACAGTTATCTACCCCGTATTGTGAAGGAGATGTCCAAGGAACGAATAACAGTCACTAATGACAACCAAGCCAGAGTTCTGGCGCACAACTAAATCCTTCTGATGCTGGGTGAGGATTATCGGGAAAAGAAAATTAAAAAGCTTTCAGCTTTTTCATGAGCGCAAACTTGTCGGGGCTCTGTCGATGCTCATGAATGCATGGGGAGGGAATGAAAATTTCCGTCACACACTCGTTACTTATACATGCCGAGGATTAACTGTCAGTCACTGCTGACCGCTATTAAAAAAATTGTGAGAAGGACACATGAGATGCGGAACTTAGCTCTCTGCGCCATAAAAAAGAGATCAGTATTTTTTCAATGAATGTGGATACACACACTAAAAATTGTTTAATATAAATCAATATTAATTATCATGCCTTTACGTCCCAACATTTTCTGATAATGATGTCAATGAGAGATTTTAAATGAATCACAATCATAGGAGTTATGGACGTATTTCATATCGATTATTTTCATAACCATTCATTCATTGAACTATATATTGACTTATCTTCGGATAATAAATCTGTAATTCATTTAAAACGCATTACTAGTGTTAGAAAGTTACGTATCTAGTAACGAGTAAAGATTCCGATATTCATTTTTCTCTGTCGAAGGGAGAGGGCTCTGAAAATGACAAAATGTGACAAATTGTATAATAAACTTATCAATAATTTATCGTTTAAGAATCACTGTAGAAAGGAGCAAATATTGCATCTTATGAACTTCTCCTACTATCCTTGAAATTCGTTACGACATACTGGAGGATAGGGTTCAAGATATTGTGACAAAGAAAACAGGGATGTGTTTAAAAAGAAGAAAAAGACGCATGACGTAATATACAAATGATCCCCAATAAAAATAAAATATATATAATTTTATTTTTTGCTTGAGAAATTCATCGAAGGGAACGAATCCGAGTTGAAGACATGGATTTGGGATATACCTTTGATTCTTTATCGATTTTGTTGGGAAACTTATTTTTCGGACGCAGAGGGGATATAGTATGGTCTCATCTCAATAGTCATATGTTTTATAGACAAAACTCTATCGAGAGCTATGAACAAGTGAACGTGGAGTAGCCCCCTACGTGTATATGCAACCCGCGACGCACGCATGTAACACAGTAAGCCTATCAATTTTTTAGGACCCGACAGTTAAAAAAAATTCTCTCTTTGGTCTTTCTGTTACTTTCTTTGTTACCACATAGATATAACATAAGAGGATGACAACGAAGATAGAAGATACGTAGGTGAAGGTCCCTGAGAGTACGGACCGAAAACTAGTCCTGGAGGAAGAGGAGGAGTGGGATGAGGTGGTAGGGAAAGTGGAGATAAGAGGCAGGAGCACTTCTCCATCATACGGAGGGAAGCGAACATCGTCGTGGCGTTGCACCGTCGCGTCGCCTGATATTTCGGTGCAGGAACCGCCACTAAATCAGCAACGTCCTCGCGTAGATAGCGCCACCGGTGCGGCGCACCCTCAAGTCTCTCCTCCAAGACCCGAACGTTCGTTGGAAGATCGTAACGAAGAAGAGATAGATATATATAGAGAGAGAGGCGAAAGTGATGGAGAGACAGAGATATACAACGTGGAATTGTTGATATAACCCATTTCTACAATTATAGACAAGTAAAACATATGAGAAATGAAAACGGTGAATGTAAGTAAAATCACATTATCCTACTCTATAAAAGAAATTTGGAAATTTGTGACAGGTAAACATAAAAGTATCAGCAACCGAAATAAAGGAACAATACGTATAGTTCTAGGAAACACTGGTGAAGAAATCTAATACACCTTCGCAACCGAAATATTAGCTAAGGGACGACCCGTGGCGTTGTGCCTTATGTACTCGCCTTCTACCTCTTGTGAAGCTGGCTCTAACTTTGATCTAAGTAGAATTCGCGGAATGTTTTCTCGAGGTACTTCCGTTTCCCTTGTCTTTCGTTACATCACAACAATCTCTCATCCTCATCTGCACTCACGTCATTCGTGTATCATCCTCTTCGGGGAGGTGTGTTTGGAAGGGAATCCGGCACCCTTGTAATTCCACTGCCAAATGAAATCATATCATATCCTCGAGTCCGACCCCTTCCAGACAAGAGAAAAGGAGTGAAGGAAAACAGTATTTGAAAATATAATAAACTAGCATCGTGTAGATTTTTAGCGAACATATTGCCAACTCCTTCATTATCCTGATTTTCACATAAGAATGAACACGCATTGAGATTTATTGTTGGACAGTTTCTTCCTACTTCCAAGTTCCTGGTTTTCTCTTTCATGCGTGGTTCGACCACTTTAAACAAGAATGAGTAAATATAATATAAATCATATAAAAGAAAAGAAAAAATAAGTAAAATTTAATTATAATTCCATTGCAACGAGACTCACAGGATATGTTCGTTCCTTCGATTCGTCTTATATTTTTTCAGAGATCATCCACTCATACCCTTTAGCTCACTCTTGTAGCATTATCCGGTGATGTCACCAGTAGCCGTTCGAAGGTATAGTAGCGCAGTAACGTGGTTCTAGACCAAGAACAGCGTTTCCAGATGTAGTTCTAAAACTCGGCGAGAGAGAGCAGCATTTGCTTGTAATTCCTCAACTAGTCGTAGGGCGGCGTGAACAGTGAGTGATGCTTCCTTGTTCCTTTTCTACTACGGTGTCCTTACGAGAAAAAAAATCGATTTATACACAACAACACAGGAGGGGAACTATGGGAGAAAAGTATACTTCAATTTATTCCATTACAAATTAAACAGGGATTCAAAAATTCAATTTTACCTCGTTTATCAAAATATGCATAATATTCCAATGAAAGCAAAATCCTGTGCTTTCACAATACATTCCAATACCCACTATACTGGTTATTCCACTAAATTACTCCAATAGTCATGGACTGGAAAAGTACTCTGAAATTATTTGGAAATATGGAAAGTATAGTTTACAAAGTTTTCTTCAACTATGGGGCACTAATGTAATCACTAAACTTGTGAATATTCGTTTTTTAATGTCAACACTCTACACAAGTAATGCACAGATACTTGAAAGGTTTTCGGCCATAATTATAGTACGGGAATAGGTTTATGGGAGTTAGGAGAGAGTAAATATAAAAAAATTTCATTACGCCAACGTTTCGGCTGTTTATTTCAGTCATTGTCACAGCTCAATAAAAAATATAAATACCTAGCCACTCATAACAAAACCAAATATTTAAGACGTTTATTCAGTTTTCTACTTATTCTGACATAACTGCAAGAAGCATATTACCATATAGTATCAAATTCAACAGCTAATCAGACATTTCGAATCTGATTTTTTTCCCCGTGGACAAAAACTGCATCGCTAGTTCTGTACCAAAAAGAAAAAAAAATACTGATGATAATGAAACATACGCATGGTGCCGCAGCAACAACTAACCAACGATCTTTCTTAAATGAAATATTAGTTTTGCTCAGTGCATAAGGCCCTCGTCTTCTTGTTCATCGACTGCCCTCGGCTATTCCGAGTCAATAAAAAGGGTAAAATACTCTCTCAACATTCCTCCCGGAGAGGATATAGACAAACATGACAGTGAAAGCTTTTCTCTGTTACACCCATAATCGTACTCTTTCTTCAGTCTCTCTTCCCTCTAGAGAGTTCTCTGCGTCATTCCCTCGAGATATTCGACCCCGCTCTTGCTCTCTATTTATTTTTTCAAAACCGCGCCAGAGAAGTTTGCAAACTGCAGAATAAACCGATATCATCCACGAAAACTCTTCCAGAGGAACTCAGCTGATAGAATTTTCTCCGAGAAAAGTAAAGTTCTCGAAGTTTCCGAACAGCATGTTATTGTAAAGAAGTTACAAAATGTTAAGTGGACAATATCGGAAATAATATTTGATTTTCCTCCATTTTTACTCTTATTAAAGTATCATTCATAGCGAATCGTTTCTTCAAAATTCAACTCAAATATTATTTATATAAGTTGACGAAATGTGTTCTTCGGAGTACGAACTAGCAAAGGCACGTTTTGGAGAGAGGTACAAAATTCGAATTTCATAACACAAATATTTGGGAACGCACATAAGAATTAGAAATCTAATTTTCTTTAATCATAAGATATTATCTCATTAATACATAGATATTTTTTACTCTGAAAGCATTCATTGAACTTGAAATGAGCATGCAAGAAAAGAAATATCAATTTCAATAATATTGTACTTTTTTGGTGATGATGTCTTAATTACTTTCGTGGAAAAAGGGAGTTATATTGAAAGCGTAATACATACTCCATATCCAAAAAGCTTATACTTGAGAAGACTGCGGTAAGCGTTGGCGGACTAAAGACAAAAAGTCAAGTCTAATTAACACGTTCCTACGCAATTTTGTATATATCTTGACACAGAAATAAAAAAATATATTGATTTTTGTTAAGATATGCTTCAACAAAAATTTCGGCCTCATAATACACACATAGGCAATCTCTTTTCGGGGGTAATAATTTTGAAATTAAATGTGACCTAGGAATCGATAGAACAGTTTTTCTGAACAAAATTCGACTGTATACTTGTTTTGAAATAAATAGGTTGGGAGGATGTACGGACTTGGGTTGTCGAGGTAGGTGGTGCAGCGGACAGCACACCTGCGGCCGTAGGAGGAGTTCGCGGGTTCGAGTCCCGGTCCGTCGCAACTTTCACCTGGCCATTGACGATGCAAACACTCCTCCACGAGCACGTACTCGGAAGTTGAGAGTTCAAATACTTATGGATGAATGAAGAGATTTTTGGATAAGAAAGGGTATTAAATTTTTTCTTAAATAATTCGTAAACCATAAACTTGTCGAGTTATCAATCGAATGCATTAATTTTCTTTAATTAAGTAATATATGCCGAAAAAAAATCCATTTCAGATGAAAATGAATGCATATAACGAAAATTCCAGAGTTCGACATCTCTTTGCCATAGAGGAACTCCACACACCGAGAGAGGCAATGGCAATGGCTGTACCTGAACCTTCGCGAGTCCAAGTGACCGGTGGTTCATAAGACGACAGAGACCCAAGAAATTGGTGCGGACGGGGGTGGTAGCGTCTGGGAGCGTCACAGTGCTGACGGTGGTGGCTGCAGCGGTCTCCAAGTGCCGCTGAATTTTTCATGGCGTTCTCTCTTCGCTGGCAAAGAGCCGCAGTTGTTCCCAGCAGCTGCTCCTCGTCGTCTCTGGAACGACCCTGTCCTCATAGCAGCTGACCTCACTTTCTCCTCCTCTTCTTTACGTCCATTTAACTACTGTCGAGGATAGGGAGAAGAATTCTCCATTCTCTCTCACACTCATCTTCGAATCGGTAATCGAAGCCCACTATGACCTGTACGAGAACATAGTTATATTCTCTAAACGTTGAATTACACGGTTGGAGTCAACTTAAACTTGCCCGGGACTAACCGGGTCTCAGTAGACAAAAGTACTAACTTTTCGACCATCTTGCAATGTCAAGAGTCGTATAAACCAAAATCGTTATAAAGAAAAAAAAATTAATAAAAAATACAAGCAGAGATCTGTATCCTCAGTATTCTAGCACTTTATGTCAGAAGAAGAAAGAGACAAAGAGCATTCAGCGATAGAAATTGTCATCGTGGTGTCATCGTATTAATCATAGTTCGTGTTTTGGGATTGTTCTAACCCATATTCAGGGTATGTAAATTCCCATTTAACCTACACTCACCTTAGAACAGAACTGCTACCTATAGAATATTAGAAACAGCGATAATTAGATGCGTAAATACAAGAAACAGCCATTGAAACTTGCCGCTCACACGAGAATATGAGTCGTAGGAGATCACGAGGTTGGTGAAGCCAAAAAAACAACAAAAAGACGTAGCAGATGTTAGGAGTTGGATTGTCCAGACCATGCTTACGGTGACCGCAATGTAGCAATAAGGAGCAAATGGTAATAGTCGATTTAAGGTAATAGTCGTACTTTACATATATTCAACTGGACAGAGTACGACTGCGGTTTAGATCTGTACGGTTCTGACATAGCCTTAAAGAAGGATACAGAAGGATAGTCCAAATATTGATATTTCTGTCTACTTAGACGCGATTTTTCCCGAACAAACAAGTTAATATGGTCTTGCATTGTCTACGGTCAAGTGAAAATTGTGACGGACGGAACTCGAACGCGGGGCTTCCTGCTTTGGGAGCAGATTGCTACCGCTGCCCACCTGCCCACCTGCCCAGTCCTGCGCCCAAATACGGTGGTCCCGGTTCAGAGTCCCTGTCCGTCGAAGACTATGCAAACTTCCCTCCACAAGTCGGTATTTAGAAGTTGAGAGTTATATAGTTTATTCTGTTCCTCGACTTGCTTCATACATTAAGGAATTCCGTAATGTGTATTCGAACATTAATTTAACTCCCCAGGGAACTATTTGGAATAGATTATCTTGTCTCTTTGACAGGAATATTTTCAAGCAAACAGATTTGTCGTTATCCTCTGACACATACATTGAGACCACCTCATGTCCAGCGTTTGCTTCTTCATACATATTCACCCTCAAACAATGTCCTCGCCCATCAACTCCGTTTACATCACAGTCACTTCGAGGTCACCGACCTCTTATCTCCCGTCTCAAATCCAGCGAACCTCACCTTTGATGAAGCTGCCCTGCCCTCGCAATATCGCAAACCCTTGTCCTCATCTGCAGTCAACACTTCCTCGCATTATCCTCGCGTTCGCTCAACCCTTCCTCCTCTGCTTCCAACACATTCCCGTCCCCACTCCACGGTCGTCTTTGTACCCTCGGTCTCCCAGAAGCCAAGGGCCACAGGAGATGACCCTTGGGAGAAGGAGGGAGAAGAAGCGGATGGTAGGACGCCCGAGCAAGAAGCGGTGTCCGCCCGCCGTGTAAAAGTGAAAAGGTTCCTCAGCGGGAGATAGGGCCAGCGCGGAAAGTGAATATGCGCACGCGATGGAATGGAGACGGAACGACGAAGAAGCATCCTCGAAATGGAGAGAGAGAGAGATTGTGATGACGTAGAGGAAAAAAAAAGAAAAAAGAAACTGCAAATAATCTCCGAGTTCGAATACATGAACATATTTCAAAGTTTTCATACACAGGCTTGAATGAAAGTTAGATTTGGTAATATTTCAAAATTAGATTATTTTGTTAAGGTTGTAAATATATTGCAACAGAATATACAAGAGAGTGACAAGTTAAGCCAGTTAGAAATACTGTGAAACTCAAGGAATAGGGCGACTCAGAAAAATAATGACGAGAATGCTAATCTATAACGATAAAACAAGAGCCAGTAAAAAGAATAAAGTCCGGAAAAGGGGACTCAGGATATTTGCATTTGAATTGGTCTCCCAGACACTCATTTGACCATTACGTCTTTCGTGGAATACAAAAGCATTAAAATGGCATCTAGCCCTTCTTTCTACATTAACTCTCTTACTCCGTGACTCTTACGGATAATTTGTTTCTTCATATTTGGTTTGTCTGATTAGTAATAAATTTCTATTAAAAAGATGGCACGTCATTTTTGTCTTTTTGAAAGTGACGCAGTCAAATCGCAATCAACTCCTGGAAACAAATATCTACAGATTTCATGAGTTGCTTGACACGCAATATTACTTAGTAAAAGATACTACGTTGCTACGAGGGGAAACAACGATTCGTCTCATTTCATGGAACCACTGGATCGCACATCTACGACGTCATTGGTGAAGAGCAACTACTTCGCGAGGAGACAGGAACGCGAGCGGATACTTGCGGTACTCCACAAAGCGCGGACAACTCGTGTTCCCTCTCGGGGAGGCATCTCTTAATTTCCGGAAAAATAGAGGGAAGCGTTTTAAATGGGGAACGTTTTAAAGCGCGCTGCTTTTCCGTCCCTGATAATTAAAACACGCCGCGCCGGATCTCCCCTTCCCTTCCGCCAGCGCAACGTAGTCGTCGCATGTTTTCCGGAGAAAACCTCTCCGTCGGGACGAAGCAATTTGTCTTCCAAAGCTCGCGCGCAACCTTTTACGCTGATTGTTATCTCCCGTAACGACGACCGAATCCGGAGGCCGACAGTCGCTAATACCCAATTTACCTGGAAAGAAGTCGTGAAATTTTGAAGGCGCGCTTCCTTTCGAGTCGTAACCGACCTCAGCGCCGGAAAAACATGGTTCGTGCGAGAAAAGTGCGGTTAGGGGGACGTGAAAATTTAAGGACACGCCATTAGTTCTTTATTTAGACGGAGGAGGTTTCCGCGGGCGAGGGCGCCGCGCCGCGCCCCGCTCGGAGTCACCCCCCAACCCCACCCTGACGTAATTTCTCAGGTCACTGTTGTATTTCTGGACTCGGAGTTACGAGAGATGTAACGTCAGGTGGGTATGGGGTTGTTCATGTCATGAAAATTTATATCAAACAAGTTATTAAGATGTTTGAAGACAATTTTATGGAAATAATGTAAATAATTACGAATAATTTGAAAACTTGACTGCTGTAAATTAAACATTTTTCTTATTTTATAAACATTACAGCATGGATAGATCTATTGAAACTATTCTCGAAAAATTCATAACGTAAATTACAGACCATGTGTTTTTTCATTATTAAATATTATCTTACTGTACATCTACTTAAAAAAAATGTTTGACTATATCTGTGTGTAGAAGTACGAACATTTTTTAAGATTTAGCAAGTTCAACATTATGTAATTTACATCAGGCATCAAATATTCTGCACTGATGGTAACTCAGTAATTCCCACTTTCCTGGAAACACTTGAGGAGCCATTGTTTTGTTTGTCAATCATATTTACAATTATTTTCAATTATTCATAATTGATATAATTTTCCGCTCATGTCATCATCAACAGTCTTCATGCGTCACGATAACGTACATCAATCCCATATAAAATTGATTAATATTCAATCGATCAATCGCTATTTTCATAGACGATACAACATTCCGAAAAGCAAACTGCAACGAAGAGTAACTTGTGTCGATCCTTTTCGTTTTGGAGACATGGCCAACATTACGCGACACAATGCGTCTTCCCCGTCTTAGACCCGGTGCTCTTTTTTACAGCAAGCAAATAAAGCCTGGTTGTCAGTAATAAAACAAATATAAATAAACTTTATTGTCAAAAAAGTAGTTACAAACTGAGTATGACCACGTGGAGGATAATAAACTAATTTACTCTCCGGAAGCAAGCAACGGACGATCCCATCGATTTCGATGACATTGAAGAGTAAGTGAAATATCTCAAAAAGTGTTTCAGATAACAGAAATACAGTTCTTCAACGATAAATTGGTTATCACATTATTATGTATTTCATACTGTGCATATACATTAGAAAAAATTAAATAGTTATTTCGATATTTCTACAGTCCTCCAAACTCGTTAATGAGAAACAGAGGGTGAAACGAAATAGAGAACTTTCACAATGGAAAAAGAATCAGTGTAGACTGGAACTGGTAAAGTGGAACTGGGATTTAAAACCTAGGGAACTCAAACCCCTATGACAAGTTGGACTCCGAAGCCTACTTAGTCTGTTTTCAATGAATATCGGGTGAAATCTGTCGGAGCATGATGCTGGCTATGTGAGCCTCACATCCATATTTACTGCAATAGTGGAACACTTTTGAGCATGACGAGTAAAGAAAGTTGTGATTGTAGGGGAAATTAAGAACCCGCGTTATTACTCGTCAAACTTTCGTGATCATGAGTCGTTTTGAATTTCCGGAGAACGTTACACCATATTTCTTTTAGTAAGTCGAAATAGTCAATTTGCACACTTACACCGAACCAACGATGTAATACCTTCCATCAAACTTGCAAACATCACAAAGGATCGCGGTGCCTTATTACTTCCTTTGCGCTCCCAAAACGTACCAGTGTTGCCAACACTTCGCTGAACAGCCTCCGACCCACGGATTGGCAGCGCAAACATTTCCAAACGCGGCGACCGCTATTTCCTTAACTGCCACCTTAATGCTTCGTACCCCGCATTTAGTTACATCTTTCGAGACCATTTTTCGAATCGATTTTCTCATCTGAACCTCTCCCGTCGTGCCCCACCCCTCCGCAGCTCTGTACATTTCTTCCAGTCGCTTCCTACGCTCTCAGATTGCGTGCCAAGATTTTTTTCTTCTCTCTTCCGTCACGATCTTCCGGGGCGAGGGTAGTGCCCAAGGGGAGGATGCGGTCGAAAGAACAAGACAGGGGAGGAATGTGTGAGGAAGAGCGGCTCGAAGGGCACACAATGCGAGAATCAGTATGCAAAGTGTGATGAGGAAGGAACAGATACAAAGAAATAATAACAGCGAGGAGGAAAATGTCTGACTAGGAAAGGTGGTAGGGTAGATTCGACAGTACAATGGGGAGAGGGCCAAGCAACATGGCAACGAAACTTATCTAATGATGATGACTACAAGAAAAATCTTTTGAGGAAATGTAGAAGTAGCTAAATGATTTAATAATGCAAAGAAGATGAATTAACTTGAGTGAAAATGAAGTAGGTTTGCATTGTTATGAATTATTCACGTCATAGCACTCTAACAAGGTTCTTCAAAACATGAAATATTTTATTTATCACTCTGTATTTCTGAACTGTCATTACTGCAACAAAATCTACATTTTATCTAAATTGCAAAGGATGAAAAAAAACGAGTGTGCTTGAAAAAAGTTTGGAGGAAGGAGGTGCAAGAAAGGATGAAGTTTCTCGACCGAAAGTACATTACAGTGCAGTTATGTTGGTTGTCTTCTCAAAAACTGAGTAGAACAGCTTACACTGTGTCACCGTTTTAAAAAGAATGCGAGGGCAGCCATCTGAAGAGGGGTAACCAAATGTTGTAACTTGACCTCTTCAAATGAGAAATCCCAATATTTGAATCTTTGGTAACAGAGGAACTACATCCAACGCCGCATTAAGACCGGGCCTATGTACTGACTCCTGTGCTTCTACTTTTCAGCAGGATTTACAGACGTTGCAGTTACAAAGTTCCAGTAATGTTTTCTTTGATGGTTGAAAATGCTTTCCATCAAATGGTTTAATTTGTATAGATTTGCTGTGATGGTTGAATGGTTTAAGCACTTATGAGGTTTTAGCTGTAAATAATAATCGATTCACTCTAGCTACGTTAAGGCGTTAGGAACTTGATTAAAGAATTAATACAGAAATTTCAACGTACAAAACCACAAATCCCCATAAAAACAAATGTGTTAAAATGTACATTAAAACAGTTAAATAATTGCTGCAAGCAACGTGACATCTATTAAATTAGTTACATGCTTACCCATTTAAGCCAGGAATTAGTCTGAAATAATTTACTAGGGAAAAAACCCATTAAGACGTCTTTTCATGTATTTTTCTATCATGTTTGTTCATCCCAATTAGCGCTGCAGATCGGAACTTGGGTAAAAAATTAGTTATAGAACTATGTTTGTTGATTTTAAGATCCTGGTAATACGTTGGTACTGCTTTTAAAGTATTTTACAATTAGCAAAACAATTTGCGTCTTTTTTATTAACTATACATCATGGTCAGCCGAGAAAAGTTCACCCATCCGGATATTTTCGATACCACTCTGGTATCATATTTGCCTTTTGGAAATCAATATATCCTTTTGATCTATAACCTATTTATTAATTTTAAAATTTCCTGTTCAAAGTTCATCCAACGTGTTCTCAGATACCATGTTATTCGAATTATAAACTCTCCTCAATTATTTGTAAAAGTTCATAAACTTTTGTGAAACGGTAAGTTTCTTAAATTTATTTCTCAAAATGCAAAACCTGAATTATTGATAAAAAAATATTTATAGTTTACGACACTAACTCTCCGATAGTCTATATAATATATTAATATCTTTTCGATGTACAAATACATTGAAGACAATCAATAACAAGATACAACACTGATTCCATCACATGGTGGGTCAAATGTTGAGACTCTAACGTCATGACGAAAAGACGTACAGCTCGAAAGTAACGATGCTGATTTACATGTCTGGCAGATTTTCGAATTTTAACATGAACCTACTTAATTATCAATGTTTTTAAAATTTTAAATGCGATATCTCAGAACATTTGTTAATGGCATATCAATATTTGATATATGTAATATTACAATCTTACGGATTATAATAAACCTGAAGAGGAGGTTAAACCTTAACCTCGAAACGTTGTTGTTCTCAACTAAAGTGAAAATGTGATTTTACCCCTCAAGTGATCTTGGTAATAAATCAGTGTTGGTTCTTGTTATTGATTGTCTTTAATGTATTTGCACATCGACAAGAATATCAAAATATATTTGTCAACATATAGCAATTGATTTCCGTTTAAAAACCTTCCGGTCATCGGTGCGCTTCACGACTGAAGCTATATTTGTCCCTAAACGCGAGGGAAAATTCGCACCACAATATTCTCATAACGCTGGGACGTGAGAGGATGAATATATAAACATGTGGCAGCTGCGGCGGCGAAAAATACGACACAGACCAGCAGCAGCAGCAGCAGTCGGATGGAGAGTGAACGAGGCTCAAGAACTCTCCAAAGAGTGTGGGTGAAGTGGTTGGCCACTCGCGCGGGAAAAAGAGCTGGATGCATACAGGGAAGGATACACATGGGGTTAGCGCGGTGAGTCGGGAGGAAGATGCTCACATCCACGCGCTTTCCTTCTCGAAGTTTCTCTTCTTCACACTCCTCGTTTCCTCTCGCTATTGTCTCTTTAGTAAAATAGTCGTTATTGAAGAAAAAAATCAATTTCCAATAGGTTTATCATTTCAATGGTGAAATTCTTGACCAATAGGATTATTAAAAAAAAATACAAATATAGAAATGAGCTAATCAATACAACACAATTCAAAAACTCATACAACACATTAATGAAGAAAAGCTATTTTAACGAATAGAACTTCACTATGATTACGTATGGCGACTTATCTTTGTTACTCTTGAGATGCAGTTTCAAATATGTTCCATTTCTGTCATTTTATTTGCACGTAACACAAAAAAATTAAACACTTATGGTGTTTACTACAAACTGATTGTAAAATTATATCACACAATACTTCAATGCGTCCATAAAACCTTAAATAACATGCACTATTTACGATAGATCCCAATACGATTGTCCTGATGTTCGTCGCCATACTATTATATTATTGTAATCGATGTGGCTTTGGCTTAGTTACATGGCACATCCACAAGCTAATGCTCGCTTGCTTGTCGTAATATTAATTTCCAGAAAAATGTACTTTAAAATTAATATTCTCGAATATTTTGAATTTTATCACTCATTGCTATTCTATAGCTATGAGAAAAAGAAATTTCATGTTTGTACGACTAATAGAATTATCAATTAAGTTTCAACTATAAATGAGTTAGTTACTTACACGGAGGATATAGCATTCAAAATTTATTGACTCCCCTAGAATACATGTTTTGTGTCTAGCGTAACGTATGTGGCAAAACGTAAACGGTAGTTTCATCCAAAACGATACCTTGATGGAGATGATGACGCGAGACGATCCGTACAACAGTTATTTCAGTCGTATGGGGGACTAGATGAAGATGACGTACGTTTGGGAAGGAAGATGTTGGACACATGATATGTGATTGCAGATACAATGATAAGGAACGAGGACAGACAATGAATACAATGGAGAGAGAAAGAGTGTATAGTGAAAAAAATTGATCGAGGCTACTCAACAATGAGATGATTTATCAAGAGTTCCAGGATGTGAGGTCTGAGGTACTTCACATACGACAGATGATCAAAACAGAAATTTGCTAAGGTGGTAGAATATGCCGGGAATGAAGACAGTGAGACACACTGAGCTAACAGACACTATAAAAGGTGGTATCCAGAGATAGAAATAAAGAGAGTGACTAAGAATCCGGGTCTACCTGATGAGGAACCGGGTTTTGGAGTTGATACACACAAATAAAATAAAAAAGTTATAAAGTATTGCGTGAATGAGTAAATTTTGTTATTCTTCATATTGAAACAAAGTTCTCTGTCGCTAAAGTTTTGAACTACATAATTCATGGGGCTGCCTACAGTACTCACTCGTCTTCCGTCTCTGGGGATGAAGTTTCAAACCTCTCTGGACTCGGTTGGGATTTGCAACGGTGAAATGAACTAGTCTTCGATAGATTTCCGTTTCGTTATCCCGTTTCCTGTATCATTTACTCGTCCGTGAATACCGTTGATTATTTACATGGTACGTTTTTCATCCATCTCTTGGAGATGAATCAGTGTGGTGTACCAACCGGTACAATTTATTTAGTAGCGTAAGCAGAAAAAAGATCCTGGAGAGGACTCCTAGCTTAGCCAATCATTCTTCTAAAACAAATGGTAAAATATTATTTATATAATCATAATTTATTTGAACTTTTATTATAACTTTTATTAGGTTATGCATTGTTCGTGTTCGTGCACTCTTTACCTTATGGACGCCATTGCTCCCAATATTGCCGTCCGAAGAGAGAATTCCCATTCATTATATCAATTACAAAAAGATGTAATATATAAAAGATATAAATATATATGGCACCTCCGGAGAAACATAGACAAATTATTAGTTCATTAATTGTCGAAGACACGCATTTCATGTTTCTATTGCTGTTTCATTTATAGACATTGTTTTTTTACTCTGTGGTAAATAGTTAAATGACACCTTTATACCGGAGAAACACGACACTCAAAATGTCGCACGCAACTTCCATTGTAGCACAGAAAAGTGGAATATAAGTGTCAATACTACAAAGAAATAGCTGTCATCATACGGCAAAGAAAAAAATACGATTGTCCCTTTGTTTCCCCTGATAGGTATATTATGATACTAATAACTCATTTTCAGAAAAATTAAAATTACGTCATTGTTACTCCAAATGTAAGATACATATGTTCAAGTGAAAACGCCGGAAAATATTTTTGTACAAATTAATTGTAATCGTTCTCCTATATGAAATTCGTTTCATAAAGGTAGTAGTGCTGCTGCGAAGTGGGTGGTCCAGAGATAAAGCTGCCTTTGCTCTCAGGAGTCTTCATGGGGGGCGCGGCGCAGTGGCCCGTGGCGATACGTCAGCGCCAGGCACCGACTTCACGTACGAGTGAAGGACAGATGAGAAGAAGCATGTGTTCTCGAAACGACACACGGCAGCTGTGCAGGCGAACTTCCTCAGGTTCCCATTCTCTCTCTCTCTCTCTTTTGTATTAACGATCACGTCCTGGGTTTTCTCCGGTTTTCCTTCAGATGGCGGCGGATTTTCCTTGGGCGGGAATGTCAATAATACTTTTGTTTTATTAATATTGAATTTCAACAGCACAAATTTATACAGTTCATTTTGGAAAAATTAATAGATCACAGTTCGTATATATTAAATAATTTCTTTTGTAAATATTAAATCCGCCGCTTCCCACGGACCCTTGATCAGAATGGATGGGATGGTCCCTTGCTTGTTTATTATGCCCCATGTGGTCATACGCAGTTTGCAACTGCTTTTTTGACAATTAAGCTTAATTATTTATTGTTTAACAGTCAGAGAAAACATGTGCTACACACGTTTTACAGTCACTTGTCCCAAGAAGATCTGACCATTATTATAAATAATGGTATACTTGTGGCGTTTCGTTTACATTCAGAAGATTGTGATTGCTGTGCAATTGGTTAACCAGTATTACACAGTCATCTTTCTATGACAAAGATCTATTATCAAAAGCCTTTGATGAAACATATGACTGTGTAATGTAGAAACTTTGACAACAGTTGAACTATGATAATTTATCTACGACATATGTTCTCATTCATCACACCTTTGATCATATGTCTATGATATTGAAATATAATCGTGTTACACTGGCCTTGGAAAACGTATTAAGAGAAAGGGAATTGATTTGAGTTGTGAAGTGGGCGGACGTAGATTCTGTACCGAACATAAATGATAAATTCAGGGAATTGGGTTAGGAATAAAAAACAGGAAGGTATTGCAAAAATGGAATATTAATGGTGAACCAACGAGATACGTTGTAGGGAACTTCCAGTGATGGTACGTTGTAGCATAGCTCTTATAATTTTAAGACGTTCTTATTTCTTTTATGTTAAATGAAATTTGACTAATGCAAAACTTCTCATACTATTATAATTTAACGCTCAAGCTTCAATATTCGTAAATGGATGTATAATACACGAAGGAACCCCAAAAGTTTGCCATTTAAATCATACACGTCTTGAAAATAATTATTAATAAGTATCTTTTTTATTATTACCCTACAAACTTTGTAGAAAACGATGTAGCATTCATAAGATGCGTTGATAAAAAAATATTTCAGCAAAAAAGATTCTGCAATGTCCATTTTCCTCTCGCTGCGCATAAATTATGCAATGGAAATTGATTACACGTTATTGGGATACTTCACCAAACTACGCAAGAAAGAATCAAACTCTTAATGAAATCTAATTGCAATTGAAGTAATTTCCTGCCACCCTCTACACTTAGCACCTTCTTGGGCAAAGTTTTCTGTTATCCGAACTTTAATTTAAGAGTCGAAGGCAATTCCCCAAACCCGAAAGAATACGCATTTCGAGGTATTGAGTCTAACAGGAACGGAAGAACACGACGGGAATCGCCTTGGAGAGAGGGAGTGACCGAAAGAACGAGAGTACGCGAACGGGTCGGGACTAGGGATTGCAATCCCGCCGAGAGAGCTTTTTCTGCAGCAGGATATAATTGTAGTTCTCTAAGAAGCAGGCTGGGAGATGATATCATAAACACCATTTGCTTCTTAAGAGCACACTTTCAAAACTTAGCACCATAGGTTAGTCATTGTCATAGCACCTCAGTAAAGTAATTAACAATTATGATTTGATTATTAGTAATTATAAGACTGAATTTGCATAACATTGAACAATTTCATAAGACTGTTAAGTACAGGGCAATAAGAACAAGAAAGGTTAGAATAAGAATAAACAAGACTACTTTTTATACCAGGGGAAGCATTTAAAAAATTAGTCAAAATACCTTAGCTAAGCACTTCAGACTGTCAGGTAACTTACCTGATTATTCGACTGATTATTTTTTAACAAAAAATTCTTTAATTATTCCTAATAATTATCTAACTTCATACTGTTATTTGTTTACAAAACAAATTTTGATTGTTGAATGTATGACATGTTGTTTTAATATAAAATTATATTAAGGGTGCAGGATCCCGCGGGATCGATGTGCGGGATTGATCGATCCCGCGGGATTGAAAGAGCTGCGGGATTGCAATCTCTAGTCGGGACTTCCGCCAACGACGCTCTCAACGAAACCGGCAGCGCCTCTGCCGGTTGGTAATCGTACTATCAGTATTAATGAGAAAGCTGCACCGCCAACCGTATCCTCCCGGGAATGAATTTTACAACGAGCGTTGTTTAAAATATGTAAAGGGAATTTTAGAGCAGTGAACAGGATATTTGCTTCGCGACCACAGCGCGCTTGACTCGTCGTCAACTTTTTTACAGGGGAGGAAAAAAAAAGAGAAACATAAACAAGCTAACGCAAACACCCGCATGAAAGTACACACAGCAACAAACAAATACAAGAAATGAAGGCAAATGTATGTAATTTGTTCCAGTAACGTTGCGACTAGTCGTTAAACGAGAGAAAAGAAGCAGGGGAAGAGCAGAGAATGGAAGAGGAATGAGGAAGAGAGAAATGGAGATAGAGTGGTGGGTGACGGAACTCTCATGTCGAAACGACGCCTTTGTCATCGTGTGTCCTGAGGAGGATACGCCATGTTTTATTTAAATATGATAAAAACTCATTTCGCTTTCATGAATATTTAATTTACAGATCCGTGATTTTTTTATTGAAGGGGATATTGATTATGAAGAACGTTCTGTCTATATGGCGTTCGCAAATACTACCTGTCATCCTACCTCATCACAACGCATTTTCTCCTTTAATAACGCCCAAGCCGTAGATTAGATTTATTACACGATTCATCCAACCAAATCGAAGAAGGCGGCACTTTCCTATATTTATTAAACCTTGAATCTCTACGAGACCAAGTTTGAAAGTACTTTTCAGAGGAACAAAAGAGTCGTCATGTTTTTTGCCATAATAAATTAGTACGAATTTTCTGGTGTCCATATACCCCCTTTCCGCTGCTACAGAAAGATTACGTGAAAGAACCCGATAAACTGATAATATTAGTGTCTAATACGTAAAAGAAATTTTTCAAAAAATTAAAAAAAATCATATTAAGTAATTCAGCACTATTTTTTAAAATAAAAATCAGGTACAACAAATTCTTAAGGTTTTGCTATATCGTCCCCAACCTCGTCCTAAAACCAGATAAATAAATGAACTAAGTTAAGTGCAGAATTAGCAAGGTACATGTTACGTTAGATTGTATGCAAAATCAGGTACATCTAAAATAAAATATTTATTTTTGAATTAAACTCAAACTTTGTCAATCTTATCCTGAGAGTGCTTAGACGTCTACTAATTACCTAAAAATAAAAAATTATTTTTTAAAAAATTATATAAATTTTTGTTAATGAAACAATTTTTTTAAATCCCGTCGATAATTAGAAATTACAGATTCAACTCTAATTTCTATTGTTGCTGGTTTGGAAACGACGATTCAAATATCTTTTCACAGACACATTCACTCACCAAAAACTAAGTATAACAAAAAAAAATCAGTTCAACATTTCGCGCTGTAAAGAGATACATTGTGAGCAATAATATCACTCATAATGACAACGTCATGCGACAAGGACGGGGGGGGGGGGGAGAAAAAAAAAGACTGACGCGAAAGAAACGAGTGACGCATTCGTCACGTGATGAATATCAAACAGACGCGCGATGAAATGGCTTTGAAAAGCTGCCATGCAAATGAAGGTACACGCTGTCCAACCACACGATGCTTGACAGTCTGTCCCCCAGAAGGGGAAGGGGGTGGGGCGACGAAGTTCACCTCCTCCCTCTACCAAAATCCGTGATGATTAAATAAAACCGAAATAAACAAAAAATAAATCATTTTCTAAATATTTTATTAATAAATTTTATTATATAATTTTTATTTTATCTAATGATAGATTTTAATTCCTAAGATATTAATTCTTAACCCCCGAAAAACGTGGTAAGGTGTTAAGTCACACATGGACGGATGTATCGAAACGGGAACAAATTCATAAAGACCGATGGGTTCGATATTTTATACAATAGGAACAATTTTTGCTCTGTAAAATCGTCTCATTCCCATTAATTTTATGCAATTTATCAATGTTTCTGTTATCTTGTTTATTTTGTCATTTCCTTCTAGCATCACCTATCTCAGTATGATTTGCGTGCACATATTTTTTACGTTTCATATAATTATAAGTACATGTTAAAACTGACATTATTTCGTAAATGGTGTATTCGAAGCTTGATTTAGAATTTCCTGGGTTGATAAATTAATAACGAAAGAACAATAAGGAGGTTGAAAAACACGTTCTATAGAGGTGTGTTTGAATTTTACTAGAAAACTGCGGGGTGTAGACAAAAAATGGGGAAATTTCAGAATTGTTTACTATGATTCAAAAAGAGAATCCTTTACCTTTTATTTCGAAACAGGACGTTTTTACATAGAAATACGACCCAGAAAGAAAAATATTATTCATTATTTTCCTATGGGTGTGTACTAATTTATAAATTGCCTCCCAGGCAGCGATGTAACCAACAATATCTATGGATAGAATACCAGTTTTATTTTTTGAAATCATTTTTGGCAAAACATGATGTGTTTGGTAATAAATCGGAACTCATTTCAACATTTTTACGATCCGTTAGAATTTTTTGATTCATTTAAAAGATGTATTCATATTGTTTTGACTATACGACAATTTTCCATTCGAGGACGGACTTCTCCATTGCTTCTTCTAACTTTTCTTGAGTAAAATGCTGAATTCTAGCATCCGAACTTCATTTCTAGACTGGAATTGAACTCGACATTTTTCACAAGAATTCGATAGGACCGTCGCGATGCTATGAAATCACTTTCCTTTATTAAAATGAGTGTGCTTTAATGACGTAATCGCATCTCAAGGTGACACGAGCACAAGTAGAATTAAAACACGAAAATATCTGAAGGAGGTAAAAAAAAACTAGAATCAGATGCATTTATTTTGATTTCAACTTTTAAAAAAAGACACCGACATAATTACTATTTAAACGACATAATGGCATTAGTTTTTGATGGTGGAATACGTTACATCTTACGGAGAGAATATTTATTGTATACTGATTTTAAAATCAAAAAATATATCAGAAGCTTTGTTTACACTGTATAAAATTTCTCGTCGAATTTTTACGTAACTTTCACCGGACATTTCAAAAAGATGTTTCACTTTTTCCGAGGTGTGATGTGTAAATAAGAAAAAACTGTTGCTCTCTCGGTCGTCGCATTTTTACGTGGTCTTTTATGTATTTCAAACGAGCCAATTTAGTTTCTGATAGTTTCGAATTAAATTGTGTATTATTTTCATTATAATTCATTATATGTTCTATGGCAATTAGAATTAAAATAAAGAAAACTATTATACTTCTCAGTGAAGTGACTGATTGGGAGAGCTTAATATTGCGATCGTGTGAAGGTGCATCCATTACTCAACTGATTCGCATAAGCCGTAGAAAGAAAACGCATCGTCTTTACCTGAGCAACGTGGCGAGCGTCGATTGGCGAATGAGACAGCATTGCAGCACGGGCGCCAATATACTGAGCTCGTCGTGGAAGGGGCGGCCGAAGCCTCTGCCGTGGTCCAGATGCAGCGGGAAGGTATCGTTGCCGAAGATACGAAACGTCTCGTAATGGTGACGGTCCATGTTGCCCATGAGGAAGTCGAACACCGACATGTCCATGAGGTCCAGCAACCTCCGCCCTTGGTCGTAAGGCGGGATGTCACGCACCAGAGAGCAGTAATCGGAATCTGGGGAACAAGAGACGACGGGATCGATTTACGAGTGAATCGTGGACGGAGCTCCGGATCGAGTTGGAACTACGGACGTTTTTACAACTCTTCCACGATCAAGTCAAACACAAATATTTCTATTTTGTACCTTGACCACTCCATTTTTGTAATTTTTGGTACACATGAAGAACGCCCTGAATGCACATCATATGAGATATTTTTACTGTCCATTTTTGCGTTAAGAAGGGTGTACACCGCTTTTCAACACTGCTTCGTGATGCCTCCCAGTGGAGTATTTAGAGACGAATCTTGACCAAAAGAATTTTATCCCGTGAATTTGATGGGTTATGGTGAATTATCGTTTACATGTAAATAAACAAATGTCACGTAAGTTAAATGTATTTTTGATTCGAGAGGTTATGTATCAAATCTATATAAACAATTAAAAAGCCATATATACGTTTTCTTAAAGTAGATAATGGTCATAACATTTGTTTATATTCTTAAAAACTATTTTTTGCCATAATTCAAAAAAATTTGCCGAATAAAATACTTTTGGCAATATACTCCACTGTGCGGAGACACGAAGAGGTGTTGAAATGCGGCACTCACTATTCCCGTCTACGTGGCCCTTTAGATACTTCCAAAGATTCTGTGTAATTACGTGTCGGGAGAAAATATTCCTCAATTTGTATGCACAATGATAACAAATTTATTTTTTCTACAAGAACACCGAGTCATCCCACCCCAAAAAGTTGCATTCAAGTAGTCAAACAATATAATTTTTGAAAAAATATTGACGGTACATATTCTGGATTCTCTAAAACAATTTTTTGGATTGTTTCGAAATGTATAAAACTATTTAATGGTCCTTATAGTGAACATCAACTGAGAGCAAGGAAGGTCACGCTAAACCGAACTATTTGATAAATTTAAGTAGTGTTATAAAAAAATTAATTATATTAAACGAAATTTGTCAAGTACGTCTTTTTGTACAAGCTCACGTATCGAATTAAACTTTAGATTGGGTACTTGAAAAAAAAAAACATTTTAATCCAAAATGCACGAATTATTGTTATCCTTTGCAATTTCACCAGTATAATTTGTATCTAAATATTTTAAAATAGTAGAAATATAGTATGGATCTTTTATCTACTGATGAAACTTACTTATACGAAAGATTATTTAAAGAAAAGAGGGAGCTTTTAATTTATATCCATTATTAACCTACTCATGCATTTTTAAAATAAAAATAAAATGAAGACATCCCTCACCCATAAAATAGTACGAACCATCTGTTAATACCTACCACATCTTAAGTTTGTTATTAAAAATAACGTTTTTTAATATAATATTTTTGATGTTCATTAATTTATCTACTTTGCATTTGAAACAATAATGTTAAATCTTTTTTACTTTCTCATATATAGAAAGTATTGTAATCGTGAAAAAAAATTCGAAAACCACATTTTTTGCGGAAATATCCGTTTTGGTGACCTATGATTCCAAAAAAGTGGTTTTTGGCTGGACGTCCGTTCGGTCCGTCCGTTTGTGTGCAGCACTCCTGACCGAAGGGTATTTTTTTTTTCATTTTTCATATTTAGGGTATAATTTACTTCTAACATATGCACATGCTTTCAATTTTCTTTTTACTTGAACATGAAGGTCAAAGTACATTTTTGAATATTTTTCAAAAACTGGTCCAACGATTCTTCTTAAATTTTCTGTACGTAAAGTACAATTAGTATGCATTACATCTGCATTAGCGGTATTTCGCTTGAAAGTTTGGTATAGACGCAGTAAAATAATTTTTGTCTGCTTCATTTACGCATTTGTTTACTGTTTCAAGAAGCTTGAACAATATTTAGCAGTATAAATGGACCAAGCAGACGTAGAATTTTTTCTCACTATGCTACAGACAGAGAAGCGTATATGAGAAAATATGTGCAATGGTTTTGCACCACTAGTTATATTAACCCTCCTAGTGGTAAAAGGTTAGAAATGAAAACCACTTACGTCGTAGCTGGCATCAATTACTGATGATTCATTAATGGACCTACTTTATTTATGCAAAATATACTCATCAATAATTAAGCAAAACATTAAAATGAAATTTTTACAGGGTCAATTTAATATTCTCTGCCTTCCATATTATGGTGTTGTCAGAGGTTTTATGCGTTTCGTGTTGGGTGTATTATATAAGGATTGAGATATAAAGTCGGACCAATTAATGTTTAGCCAAATTGGCTTTTTCGATCCTATTGTTCAAGAGTTTATGGCAATATTTTGTACCTAAGAATTTTAGGTTAGTTTTTTTGAAATAGATTTTAGGTTGGATAGGGGAAAACCCTTGCCGGCATGTTGTCAAGGGGGTTCCCACCTTGTCCCGAACAACGAATACAATAATTTTCAATGATAAAATTGCATCCTTACCTTGCTCCCATTGCGCCTTCCTCCTCTTGTGATAGGATCGTCTCCAAGGATGACGCCACACCTTGCGCATGGCTAACTCTTTCCCCGGAAGGAAGGCGGCGAAGGAGCCTTCCAAGGTGTCGGGGTTTCCGCAGATGGCGTGTGCCGTGTCGCAGTAGTAGGAGCACTTGCCGTGGAAGCACAAGTTGTTGGACGGGGACACGAAGAACGTCTTGAGCAACTCCCCTTCCGCCAACTCGTACAACTCCGTCGTCATGTTGAGCACGCGACCCGTCACCGGCATGGCGCGGCGAAAGCCCAGCAACCTGTCACACAAGACAGGAAAAACCATGTTTAATAAATAATTATCCTAGTAATCATTACAATGATGAACGGAAGAAATACATTATGACACCAAAGAACATCTATACAGAATGATTCAAGAAGTACAAACACTTCAAATACCTCTTTATATGGTACAGACATCGAAGTGTAATTTTCACTAACATACGTAACATGCCATTATTTGGAATTTCCACTGATAATTTTCGCAAATCATAAAAATTTCTGGTGCTATTATTCTGTTGTTGTTCGCTCAAATCAACGAACGTTCTACGCTTGTTTTCGTCTTTTCTTGGACTTTAAAGAAGCATTAAAATACGTTGTTCTATTCAAAACCCAATTATTGCGTCAATATATCTGCAGCTAAAAACTGTGCAGCTCATTTGTATATGTTAGATGACTAATCCCATGTTCCGAGTGTCTTATTCAAAACACCTCTTTATGTCAAGGAGATTCTTAATGAAGCATCCTGTATATGCTCTACCAGTACAATGAAGATATTAATCATCACATTTCAATAACTACTTCACTTTTCCAATACATATTATATATTACCAAACCTCAATAATTATATTTTAATTCGACATCAATACTCTCGCAATATGACCATTTCAAAAGTGTTCAGAATGGACCCATGGGATACCCCAAGGTAAGAGCTCTCGAATTACTAAGGCCTAAGAGGAGTTATGGCCAACATCTCGCTCCGGCTGGTTTGACCCCGGGATAGATGCGGTAGTCATTTTACAGCAGACTGAGTCAGTCTGGATATTGAGAAGTGATGAAGAATCCCACACCGCACCGAGGGTCGACCCCGGGCAAACCAGCCAGCAACTTCGCAGTCGATACACCGCACCACGCTGATTCTACATGAGCGTGAATAATATTTTTATCTCGTCGTAAAATTTTAAATGCCAAATCCAAAATTAACATAAATTAATAACATAATATTTCAATAATTAGATATCTTCAAACAAATTTTCCGATGAAACTTTATCCTTTTTCTTCCTCACGCTTAGCGTGCTTGCCCTAATCGTTGGCTTTGCATAGTTCCCAACCATGCTCAATGAACGAAACAGTCACTTATATATAATACTTATACATAACAATAGCTGAGAATTAAAGAAAAATAAATGTCATGACACGTATGAAAATATTTTTTAAATTTAATACAGTTATTCATTTTATTTGTCCCTACCGATATTAACCACCTGCCATATAATCGTAACCCTTCAATTTTACATATGTTTGGTTACTGTTTCAGTTCATTTTGGAGTGAATATTAGGGTATAGTACGCACAACACACGGCGCATTTTAGGCGCACGGTTCTCAAGACCCGCCATATATTGCAAATATTTATGTGAAAATAAAACCATTTTGAAATTGAAATCTCTTTGGACTTCCCAGTATCTTTACATATTTTTTGGCGTAATATGGAAAGAAAGTTCGGATACTTAACATACAAACACGCTCTTTAGACTAGAACAGACAGTCTAAATTGATACATGCAAATGAGACAAGATCTCAAAGAAACAAGGAACCAATCTGGAGCCGTTCGTTCAATTGAGTCCCATGCGAAGAAGACTTCTGCCAAACGACGGTGTGCGCTCGGGGCATGACTGTTACCGACATGGCCCTCTCGATTATTTAGAAACGGAAAATTGGAGTTCTATAATGCAAAAGCTACGCCACCAAGGATTAGTTCCAGTGGAACGAGGAAAATCTCCACGACTGTTTCACCACACGCTTCTTCTCGAAGATTAATCCTTAATAGCATCCATAATTCACAGGTTACGTTTGACTCGGAGCCGTTCATTCTTTGAGGCAAAACAAACATCAAAGACCGCAGCTTTTCTTCGTATTATTACTCTCTGGTGTGTTTGCAATGAAAGTACTACATGAAAAGAAGTTCATACGAACTCGCAAATATTGCCTGGCGAAAAACGAGTTATTTTCATGCAAATGATGAAAAGAATCGAGAACTCCAAAGGATTCAGTAATGGGAATCAAGAGTCGTGAATCGTATCAAGATGGAAGACAAGTTGCTTCTACGAAAGGAAGGAAATGAACCGACGGGGGTTTGTATTCTCATACAAAGGGTTCGTTGTTAGAGTTAGGTTTTCCTTGGGAGGAAGTCGTAGGGAAATGATGCATTGCATAGATCGAAGACGAGGATAAATGTTTTTTGTCGTGCGGATCCGCAGTGTGTTCTTCCTCGGTCACGCACATGTCCTGAATGCCACGTACAGCAACTAGCAAGAAATATTGATCCATCAGTGAATGGGTTACTGCCACTGGTGTCATGGTGAATTAAGCCGTGCTGGAACGCTGCATTGCCCATACTCTCCTACGAAAAGGGGTCCCGCGCCCCCACCCCCTGGAAATTTTTTAAAGTTGATGGTTTTTTTTAGTCTTTGTATTTTAACGCTTTATGGAGTCTATTTTCGTCTTTAGAACTTAACCATTTCTATAAAACAAACTCGTATATAAATATATTTAAAAAAGCATATTCCAAAAAGCAGTGCCGGAACGGCGTTGGCTCTGGCACCATGACATCACTGGTTACTACTCAAATAAAGACTGAAACATTTTTATCTTCATTACATTTACATCGAGCATGACTTGCCTTTTTGAACCATTAACAAGGATCTCTAATAAAAAACAAAGTAATTTTGGCTTCTTTTAGAAAAGACTGGCTTCTTTTTCTGGTCAAATACGAAGAGATATTTCGCTCTCTAGAGGAGACCTCTCAACCCAAATCGCTTCGTCTTCACGGTCGCCAGAATCGAATCTGTTTCTCGAAATGAGGTTATGTTCTTAGTGATAGATCGTCTTATTCCATACTAGTATATCGAGCTGCTGGCTACGTTCGCTTTTGTCCGATCCAATTCAAGTTGTCCTACTGCTGTGTCCGCTTCTCTCGAGGACGAACTCCGACCTCCGGCAACTCGCTTTCTCCCTACCTAGCTCAATCTGCAAAAAATCTTGTTGAAATGTACCTTCTTCGGAGTATACCTGTAGACTGCTCTGTTGACACAAGGGTAAATAAGTTATATTTTCAAAGTAGGTCGCTAAGACGGAATATCTAAATACGTTTTCACAGAGCTTTGAGGCGGAACGTAGTGGAAACGGGGAAAATCTGTACAAATAACAGGAAATTATTTGGAATGTGTGTTGCATGGAAATCGGAAATATTATTATAAAGTAAGAGAAATATTATTCGAAATTTCAAGGGACTATTCTTAAAGATTATTTAAACTAGGAACTTTTGCTGAATTTTTTGAATCCGCCTCTGCCTTAGGGCCCTTGATCGGAATTGATGGGATGGTCCCTTGCTTGCTTCCGGAGAGTAATTTAGTTTTTTCCCCCTCCACGTGGTCATACGCAGTTTGTACTGTTTTTTGACAATAAATTTATTATTATTAACTAAAAAGCAAAGTATGGTTAATGTTAATGAATGCAAGAGCAGAAAAACAATTAAAATCGGTTTCTTATCAGAAAGATGTGAATCTTATGAATGCGTGTCACTCGCATGGATGTTAACTATGAAGCTTAGTAATGTGTTCTCCAGAGTTCAATTTGTCCAATAAATGGGATAGTGAGGCGTTTGTTACTAGTATTATTTTGAAGGGGAAAATGGATGTTATTTGCTTCTTGTGTAATTTATTCCTGATGAAAGAATCTATTAAATATCTACCTTGTCCATTATTTAATGATATTATTTAGATTATCACCCCAGAGAAATTTCCTCTATGTCCCGGTCGTTGCACACGTCAACCGCCTGTTCACACAAAATACTATAAAGTAGAAGGTTTCCTATCCGTGTATAATATGCATGGAAACGAGGACAGTAGAAAATTTTAAATGTTCCCTTAATCACCGTTCTGTGTACAGTTCATAAAACTTTGTTCTCTAGCGTAATATAATTAAGGCATACTTTAATAGTAATTAGAATGTAAGGAATACAAGTTTACACAAGTAGAATATTGTTTTCATTACAAAAAACTACTTTTGTACGAAATTTTCATTTTACAACAAAATGAGATTAGTTTAGGAGCTACCACAAACCCTTTTATATTGCAAAATAGACAGACCCAACTTACGCTACCTTCTCCATGGAACTGGATGGACAATTGAAAATCGATGCTTTACAGTGAATGAAAAAAAAAATCCAGCTACCATAAATATTCTATGTATTTCATCCTTCGTTCAATTTTGCCTTCCTACATGGAATGCATTGACTTATCAGACAACGACCGTCACACAAAGAAAATTTAGTTCCCCGGCAATCTGAAGACATCAAATTGAGCTCCCATTACTTTTCTACTGTCGGTTGATATTATTGAAATTAGATTTTTTTGATAGGAAAGATATACATCGAAAACCTATGGTACAATATCATCCACCATTCCCGACACTTCACAAAATGAAATAAGATTTATTTTTAACCCATTTATATCGTCGACTAATCTTACGGTATCTTTATATACACGGAATTATGTTTTCAACGAACCCTAAATCAAAATGATTCAGGATACTTTGTACCAATAATTCGATTTATATTGAATTCCTCGTTTTTTTTGTTGGTGTGTATGAGTGACGATGTGGATGAGTCTGCTGCGCGAAACATGTCGTAGGGAGCGGCGAGTCGGCCGCCAGGCTTCAGTGATAACGTGTGCGCGCAGTTCTGCGTCGGGGTCGATGGGATTGAACCGTGCAGGCGCAGACTATTATAGGGGCGAAGTTTATCCCACGGAACTCGTACAATCAAGGGAACAGTTGGTGTTTTAATTATACTTAATATTAAGAATTATTTGGGGGGGGAGGGGGAGGGAACGTATTTGTCTGCCATTCATGTTAGGGGGATTTTTTGTAATAAGAGCTATGGAATATATTTTGGTAGAAAAGTTAATATTAAATGCCTAGAATAAAGTTGAAGTACATTGTTTTCTTTCGTAATTGTAAATTTAAAGTAACCGATAAGTAAAAAGGGTCACAACTAAGAAGAAATTACCTAACCTAACCAATGTGATAAAACTGCTCGATTCTTATTTTGTGTGAACATCTACCCATCGTATTATTCTCGTGCCCAAAACACCATGAATAAAATTAGGAGGAAACACAATACCAAAGTCTAATTGCTCATTTGTACTCAAAATGAAAATTGACTCGAACCGCATTAGTCTCACCATGTGTATACTCCGAGCGGAGCTCAGCTCCAAGAAGTAAACAGCAACTAAAGAGCCCGGGAACCAAGAGAGAGAATGGCAGCGAAGCAAGATGCTGCTGGTTCTGACGAAGTACTGTATGTAGGAGACTGTGGGGCGGGGAGAGAGTTGCATTAGCAGGTGAGCGCGCCACTGTCGCGAGTGCGCCGCGCTAACATCGCACCTCCCATGTCGCGCCTCCTCGCGCTTGCCTGGCTAATTAGCCGACTCTCCCGCCCTTTCGCCCTCCCCCCTCTCTCTTTCCCCCTTCCCACATACTTTAATTAATTCAAATTCCCTCGTCGTGACGGCGCCGCGTCGGCTGCACGGAGCGGTGTGGTGGCGCACTGCCTACACGCACTGGAGATGGTGCTGCTGCTTCATAGGTCTCTTGGAGGCGATAAGGGCTCGATGCGAGATGCGCAGGTCTATTCTGCCCCTTGTCCTTCCTCGCTCGCTCGCT
>NNCF01137172.1:0-13269 GCA_002313205.1 Laupala kohalensis
TAAGAATTAAAAAAATTGAAATTTGGAGGCAAATTTTTTTATGTGTTTATTCAAAAAATATATGTCTATTACCTCAAAAAATGAATTGAAAATTTTTGCTCAATTTTTAAAAATTAAAAGTTTTTTTTAATAATCTAACGCAAACTCCTTTTACTTACTCAGCTTTCTGTCGGTGAGAAGCGTATGGATGTCCTCGACGTCGAAACAAGTTAAGTGAATACCCAACAACGCATAATGAAAGCGACAATCTAGTGTTTCTTAAAAATTCTCAGGTTTTGTTACTCTCACTGTCATTTCAATGTGTTTTAACTGATTACTAACGAATATTGTCTATGCCAAAAGCACACATTTTGTATTAAGCAATAAAAAAATTGAAATTTTGGGGCAAATTTTTTTATGTGTTTATTCAAAAATATATGTCTATTACCTCCAAAAAAGAATTAAAAATTTTTGCTCAATTTTTTAAAAATTAAAAGTTATTTTTAATATTTTAACGCACACTCCTTTTACTTACCCAGCTTTCTGTCGGTGAGAAGCGTATGGATGTCCTCCACGTCGAAACGAGTTAAGTGAAAACCCAACAACGCATAATGAAAGCGACAATCTAGTGTGTCTTAAAAATTCTCAAGTCTTTTTACTCTCACTGTCATTTCAATGTGTTTTAACTGATTACTAACGAATACTGTCTATGCCAAAAGCACAAATTTTGTATTAGGCAATAAACAAATTGAATTTTTGGGGTAAATTTTTTTATGTGTTTATTCAAAAAATATATGTCTATTACCTCCAAAAATGAATTAAAAATTTTTGCTCAATTTTTTTAAAAAAAAGTTTTTTTAAATATTTTAACGCACACTCCTTTTACTTACCCAGCTTTCTGTTGGTGAGAAGCATATGTGTCCTCGACGTCGAAACAAGTTAAGTGAATACCCAACAACGCATAATGAAAGCGACACTTAAATGTTTCTTCAAAATTCTCAAGACTTGTAATTCTCACTGTCATTTCAATGTGTTTTAACTGATTACTAACGAATACTGTCTATGCCAAAAGCACAATATTTGTATTAGGAATAAAAAAAATTGAAATTTTGGGGCAAATTTTTATTTTTGTGTTCATTCAAAAAATATATGTCTATTACCTCCAAAAATGAATTAAAAATTTTTGCTCAATTTTTCAAAAGCTAAAAGTTTATTTAAATATTTTAACGTACTTTCCTTTTACTTACTTACCTTTCTGTTGGTGAAAAGCTTCTGGATGTACTCGACGTCGAAACAAGTTAAGTGAATACCCAACAACGCATAATGAAAGCGACAATTAAATGTTTCTTCAAAATTCTCAAGACTTGATACTCTCACTGTCATTTCTATGTGTTTTAACTGATTAATAACGAATACTGTCTATTCCAAAAGCACAACATTTGTATTCAGCAATAAAAAAAAAAAAATTTTGGGGCAAATTTTTTTTATATGTTTATTCAAAAAATATGTCTATAACCTCCAAAAAGGAATTTTAAAATTTGAATCAATTTTTCAAAAATTAAAAGTTTTTTTTAATATTTTAACGCACACTCCTTTTACTTACCCAGCTTTCTGTTGGTGAGACGCGTATGTGTCGTCGACGTCGAAACAAATTAAGTGAATACCCAACAACGCATAATGAAAGCGACAATCATGTGTTTCTTAAAAATTCTCAAGACTTGTTACTCTCACTGTCATTTTAATGTGTTTTAACTGATTACTAACGAATACTGTCTATGCCAAATGCACAAATTTTGTATTCAACAATTAAAAAAATTGAAATTTGGGGGCAAATTTTTTTTATGTGTTTATTCAAAAAATATGTCTATTACCTCCAAAAATAAATTAAAAATTTTTGCTCAATTTTTCAAAAATTAAAAGGTTTTTAAAAATTTTAACGCACTTTCCTTTTACTTACTTATCTTTCTGTTGGTGAAAAGCTTCTGGATGTACTCGACGTTGAAACACGTTAAGTGAATACCCACCAACGCTTAATAAAAACGACTCTAATGTGTTTCTTCAAAATTCTCAGAATCGAATCTCTCACCGCACAATTCTATCAGTTTTAACTAATTACTAACGAATACAGTCTATGCCAAAAAGACAAATTTTGCATTCAGCAAAAAGTAATTGAAATTTTGGGGCAAATTTTTATTTCTGTGTTCATTAAAAAAATATATGTCTATTACCTCAAAAAATGAATTAAAAATTTTTGCTCAATTTTTCAAAAATTAAAAGTTTTTTTAAATATTTTAACGTACTTTCCTTTTAGTTACTTACCGTTCTGTTGGTGAGAAGCTTCTGGATGTACTCGACGTCGAAACAAGTTAAGTGAATACCCAAAAACTCTTAATGAAAGCGACACTTATGTGTTTCATAAAATTTCTCATAACTTGTTACTCTCACTGTCATTTCTATGTGTTTTAACTGATTACTAACGAATATTGTCTATGCCAAAAGCACAAATTTTATCTTCAGCAATAAAAAAAATTGAAATTTTGGGGCAAATTTTTTTTGTGTTTATTATAAAAATATATGTCTATTACCTCCAAAGCTGAAATAAAAATTTTTGCTCTATTTTTCAAAAATTAAAAGTTGTATTAAATATTTTAACGTACTTTCCTTTTACTTAAATACCTTTCTGTTGGTGAGAAGCTTCTGGATGTACTCGAAGTCGAAACAAAATTAGTGAATACCCACCAAAGCTTAATGAAAGCGACACTTATGTGTTTCTTCAAAATTCTCAGAATCGATACTCTCACCACAATATTCTATATGTTTTAACTGATTACTAACGAATTTAGTCTATGCCAAAAGCACAAATTTTGTATTTAGCAATAAAAAAAATTGAAATTTTAGGGCAAATTTTTTTTTATGTGTTTATTCAAAAAATATTTGTCTATAACCTCCAAAAATGATATAAAAATTTTTGCTCAATTTTTCAAAAATTAAATTTTTTTATAAATGATTAAACGCTCTCTCCTTTGACTTACTTAGCTTTCTGTTGGTAAGAAGCGTCTGGATGTCCTCGACGTCGAAACAAGTTAAGTGAATACCCACCGACGCTTAATGAAAGCGACACTTATGTGTTTCTTCAAAATTCGCAGAATCGATACTCTCCACACATTTCTATCTGTTTTAACTGATTACTAACGAATATAGTCTATGCCAAAAGCACAAATTTTGTATTCAGCAAAAAAAAATTGAAATTTTAGGGCAAAATTGGTTTCTTCAAAAAAAATATGTCTATAACCTCCAAAAAATTAAAAATTTTTGCTCCATTTTTCAAAAATTAAAAATTTTTTTTAATATTTTAACGCACACTCCTTTTATTTACCCAGCTTTCTGTCGGTGAGAAGCGTATGGATGTCCTCGACGTCTAAACAAGTTAAGTGAATACCCAACAAGGCTTAATGAAAGCGACACTTATGTGTTTCTTAAAAATTCTCAAGACTTGTTACTCTTACTGTCATTTCAATGCGTTTTAACTGATTATAAACGAATACTGTCTATACCAAAATCACAAATTTTGTATTAACGAATAAAAAAATTGAAATTTTGGGGCAAATTTTTTTTATGTGTTTATTCATAAAATATATGTCTATCACCTCCAAATATGAATTAAAAACTTTTGCTCAATTTTTCAAAAATTAAAAGTTTTTTTAAATATTTTAACGTACTTTCCTTTTAGTTACTTACCTTTCTAGTGGTGAGAAGCTTCTGGATGTACTCGACGTCGAAACAATTTAAGTGAATACCCAAAAACTCTTAATGAAAGCGACACTTATATGTTTCATAAAAATTCTCAAGACTTCTTAAACTTACAGTTATTTCTATGTGTTTTAACGGATTACTAACGAATATTGTCTATGCCAAAAGCACAAATTTTGTATTAAGCAATAAAAAAAATTGAAATTTTGGGGCTAATTTTTTTTATGTGTTTACTCAAAAAATATATGTCTATAACCTCCAAAAATGAATTAAAATATTTGCTCAATTTGTCAAAAATTAAAAGTTTTTTTTAATATTTTAACGCACACTCCTTTTACTTACCCAGCTTTCTGTTTGTGAGAAGTGTATGGATGTCCTCGACGTCCAAACAAGGTAAGTGAATACCCAACAACGCATAATGAAAGCGACACTTAAATATTTCTTCAAAATTCTTAAGACTTGTTACTCTCACTGTGTTTTAACTGATATCTAACGAATACTGTCTATGCCAAAAGCACAAATTTTGTATTCAGCAATAAAAAAATTGAAATTTTGGGACAAAATTTGTTTATGTGTTTATTCAAAAAATATATGTCTATAACCTCCAAAAATGAATTAAAAATTTTTGCTCAATTTTGAAAAATTTAAAGGTTTTTTAAAAATTTTAACGCACACTCCTTTTACTTACTCAGCTTTCTGTCGGTGATAAGCGTATGGATGTCCACGACGTCGAAACAAGTTAAGTGAATACCCAACAACGCATAATGAAAGCGACAATCATGTGATTCTTAAAAATTCTCAAGACTTGTTACTCTTACATTCATTTCTGTGTTTTAACTGATTACTAACGAATACTGTCTATGCCAAAAGCACAAATTTTTAATTCAGCAATAAAAAAAATTGAAATTTTGTGAAAAATTTGTTTATGTGTTTATTCAAAAAATATATGTCTATAACCTCCAAAAATTAATTAAAAATTTTTGCTCAATTCCTCAAAAAATAAAAGTTTTTTAAATATTTTAACCACACTCCTTTTACTTACCAAGCTTTCAGTCGGTGAGAAGCGTATGGATGTCCTCGACTTCGAAACCTGTTAAGTGAACACCTACCAAAGCTTAATTAAAGCGACACTTATGTGTTTCTTCAAAATTCTCAGAATCGATACTCTCACCACACATTTCTATGTGTTTTAACTGATTACTAACGAATACTGTCTATGCCAAAAGCACAAATTTTGTATTCAGCAAAAAAAATTGAAATTTTAGGGCCAAATTGGTTTATGTGATTGTTCAAAAAAAATATGTCTATAACCTTGAATTAAAAATTTTTGATCAATTTTTCAAAAATTAAAAGTTTTTTTTAATAGTTTAACGCACACTCCTTTTACTTACCCAGCTTTCTGTCGGTGAGAAGCGTATGGATGTCCTTGACGTCGAAACAAGTTAAGTGAATACCCAACAACGCTTGATGAAAGCGACACTTATGTGTTTCTTAAAAATTCTCAAGACTTGTTAAACTTACAGTTATTTCTATGACTTTCAACTGATTACTAAAAAATACTGTCTACGCCAAAAGAGCAAATTTTGTATTAAGCAATAAAAAAAATTGAAATTTTGGGGGCAAATTTCTTTATGTGTTTATTCAAAAAATATATGTCTATAACCGCCAAAAATGAATTAAAAATTTTTGCTCAATTTTTCAAAAATTAAAAGTTTTTTTTAATATTTTAACGCACACTCCTTTTACTTACCCAGCTTCCTGTTTGTGAGAGGCATATGTGTTCTCGACGTCGAAACAAGTTAAGTAAATAACCAACAACGCTTAATGAAAGCAACAATCAAGTGTTTCTTAAAATTTCTCATGACTTGTTACTCTCACTGTCATTTCAATGTGTTTTAACTGATTACTAACGAATACTGTCTATGCCAAAAGCACAAATTTTGTATTCAACAATTAAAAAAATTGAAATTTTGGGGCAAAGGTTTTTATGTGTTTATTCAAAAAATATGTCTATTACCTCCAAAAATGAATTAAAAATTTTTGCTCAATTTTTCAAAAATTAAAAGTTTTTTTAAATATTGTAACGTACTTTCCTTTTACCTACTTACCTTTCTGTTGGTGAGAAGCTTCTGGATGTACTCGACGTCGAAACAAGTTAAGTGAATACCCACCAACGCTTAATGAAAGCGACACTTATGTGTTTCTTTAAAATTCTCAGAATCGATACTCTCACCGCACAATTCTATCTGTTTTAATTAATTACTAACGAATACAGTCTATGCCAAAAAGACAAATTTTGTATTCAGCAAAAGAAATTGAAATTTTTGGGCAAATTTTTTTGTGTGTTTATTAAAAAAATATATGTCTATAACCTCCAAAAATGAATTAAAAATTTTTGCACAATTTTTCCAAAATTAAAAGTTTTTTTAAATATTTTAACGCTCACTCCTTTTACTTACCCAGCTTTCTGTTGGTGAGAAGCGTATGGATGTCCTCCACGTCGAAACAAGTTAAGTGAATACCCAACAACGCATAATGAAAGCGACAATCTAGTGTGTCTTAAAAATTCTCAAGTCTTGTTACTCTCACTGTCATTTCAATGTTTTTTTACTGATTACTAACGAATACTGTCTATGCCAAAAGCACAAATTTTGTATTAAGCAATAAAAAAAATTGAATTTTTGGGTTAAATTTTTTTATGTGTTTATTCAAAAAATATATGTCAATAACCTCCAAAAATGAATTAAAAATTTTTGCTTAATTTTTTTAAAACTAAAAGTTTTTTTAAATATTTTAACGAACACTCCTTTTACTTACCCAGCTTTCTGTCTGTGAGAAGCGTATGGATGTCCTCGACGTCGAAACAAATTAAGTGAAAAGCCAACTACGCTTAATGAAAGCGACACTTATGTGTTTCTTAAAATTTCTCATGACTTGTTACTCTCACTGTCATTTCTATGTGTTTTAACTGATTACTAACGAATACTGTCTACGCCAAAAGCACAAATTTTGTATTCAACAATTAAAAAAATTGAAATTTTGGGGCAAATTTTTTTATGTGTTTATTCAAAAAATATATGACTATTACCTCCAAAAATGAATTAAAAATTTTTGCTCATTTTTTCAAAAATTAAAAGTTTTTTTAAATATTTTAACGCACACTCCTTTTACTTACCCAGCTTTCTGTCGGTGAAAAGCATATGGATGTCCTCGACGTCGAAGCAAGTTAAGTGAATACACAACAACGCTTAATAAAAGCAACACTTATGTGTTTCTTCAACATTCTCAGAATCGTTACTCTCACCACACATTTCTATCTGTTTTAACTGATTACTAGCAAATACTGTCTATGCCAAAAGCACAAATTTTGTATTCAGCAATGAAAAAAAATGAAATTTTGGGGAAATTTTTTTTTTGTGTTTATTCAAAAAATATATGTCTACAACCTCCAAAAATGGATAAAAACGTTTTGCTCAATTTATCAAAATTTTAAATTTTTTTATTTTTTAACGCACACTTCTTTTACTTACCCAGCTTTCTGTTGGTGAGAAGCGAGTATATGTCCTCGATGTCCAAACAAGGTGAGTGAATACCCAACGACGCATAATGAAAGCGACACTTAAATATTACTTCAAAATTCTCAAGACTTGATACTCTCACTGTCATTTCTATGTGTTTTAACTGATTACTAACGAATACTGTCTATGCCAAAAGCACAAATTTTGTATTCAGCAATAAAAAAAATNCCTTCAACTCGAAGAACTTCGGCGACAAGCCGAACTCGTCCAGGATTCTCCTCCGTGAAGAACCAGCCACGAGGATCTTCATCCCCGGAGCGGCTCAACCCGGAATCCACGAACTACGACGCAGAGACCGTCACCGGATTCACCCGACGCCGAGCTCTCCAGTTCTTCAGGACCAACACTACGTCTCCACCAATACGTGAGACTCAGATTTACGTAAGACAAATAAAACCTTATTACAAACCTGCATTATATACAAATTATTTATGTGGTTTCAAGGCGGAAGATCTTGTCTTTTGGAGTCAGCAAGACCATCTTCCACCTACACTAATAAACCTACATAAATAAAGTGGTGACCCCGACGAGATCCGAACACGCACCCAACAACGCATAATGAAAGCGATACTTAAATGTTTCTTCAAAATTCTCAAGACTTGTTACTCTCACTGTCATTTCAATGTGTTTAAACTGATTACCAACGAATACTGTCTATGCCAAATACACAAATTTTGTATTAAGCAATAAAAAAATTGAAATTTTGGGGCAAATTTTTTTTATGTGTTTATTCAAAAAATATGTCTATAACCTACAAAAATGAATTAAAAATTTTTGCTCAATTTTTCAAAAATTAAAAGTTTTTTTAAATATTTTAACGCACACTCCTTTTACTTACCAAGCTTTCTGTCGGTGAGAAGCGTATGGATGTCCTCGACGCGAAACATGTTAAGTGAAAAGCCAACTACGCTTAATGAAAGCGACACTTATGTGTTTCTTAAAAATTCACAAGATTTGTTACTCTAACTGTCATTTCTATGTGTTTTAACTGATTACCAACGAATACTGTCTATGCCAGAAGCACAAATTTTGTATTAGGAATAAAAAAAATTGAAATTTTGGGGCAAATTTTTTTTATGTGTTTTTTCAAAAAATATATGTCTATAACCTCCAAAAATGAATTAAAAATTTTTGCTCAATTTTTCAAAAATAAAAGTTTTTTTTTATTTTTTAACGCCTTTTTTTTTACTTACCCAGCTTTCTGTTGGTGAGAAGCGTATGTGTCGTCGACGTCGACACAAGTTAAGTGAATACCCAACAACGCATAATGAAAGCGACAATCTAGTGTGTCTTAAAAATTCTCAAGTCTTGTTACTCTCACTGTCATTTCAATGTGTTTTAACTGATTACTAACGAATACTGTCTATGCCAAAAGCACAAATTTTGTATTAGGCAATAAAAAAAATTGAATTTTTGGGGTAAATTTTTTTATGTGTTTATTCAAAAAATATATGTCTATAACCTCCAAAAATGAATTAAAAATTTTTGCTCAATTTTTCAAAAANCTCAAGACTTGTTACTCTCACTGTCATTTCAATGTGTTTTAACTGATTACTAACGAATACTGTCTATGCCAAAAGCACAATATTTGTATTAGGAATAAAAAAAATTGAAATTTTGGGGCAAATTTTTATTTTTGTGTTCATTCAAAAAATATATGTCTATAACCTGCAAAATTGATTTAAAAATTTTTGCCCAAATTTTCAAAAATTAAAAGTTTTTTTAAATATTTTAACGCACACTCCTTTTACTTACTCAGCTTTCGGTCGGTGAGAAGTGTATGGATGTCCTCGACGTCGAAACAAGTTAAGTGAATAACAAACAACGCTTAATGAAAGCGACACTTATGTGTTTCTTAAAAATTCTCATGACTTGTTACTCTCACTGTCATTTCTATGTGTTTTAACTGATTACTAACGAATACTGTCTATGCCAAAAGCACAAATTTTGTATTAAGCAATAAAAAATTAAAATTTTGGAGCAAATTTTTTTTATGTGTTTATTCAAAAAATATATGTCTATTACCTCCAAAAATGAATTAATAATTTTTGCTCAATTTTCCAAAAATTAAAAGTTTTTTTAATACTTTAACGCACACTCCTTTTACTTACCCAGCTTTCTGTCGGTGAGAAGCATATGGGGGTCCTCGACGTCGAAGCAAGTTAAGTGAATACACAACAACGCTTAATAAAAGCGACACTTATGTGTTTCTTCAAAATTCTCAGAGACGATACGCTCACCACACAATTCTATCTATTTTAACTAATTACTAACGAATACTGTCTATGCCAAAAGGACAAATTTTGTATTAAGCCATAAAAAATTGAAATTTTGGAGCAAATTTTTTTTATGTGTTTTTTCAAAAAATATATGTCTATAACCTCCAAAAATGAATTAATAATTTTTGCTCAATTTTCCAAAAATTAAAAGTTTTTTTAATACTTTAACGCACACTCCTTTTACTTACCCAGCTTTCTGTCGGTGAGAAGCATATGGGGGTCCTCGACGTCGAAACAAGTTAAGTGAATACCCAACAACGCATAATGAAAGCAACAATCATGTGTTTCTTAAAAATTCTCAAGACTTGTTACTCTCACTGTCATTTCAATGTGTTTTAACTGATTACTAACGAATACTGTCTATGCCAAAAGCACAAATTTTGTATTCAACAATTTAAAAAATTGAAATTTTGAGGCAAATTTTTTTTGTGTTTATTCAAAAAATATGTCTATTACCTCCAAAAATGAATTAAAAATTTTTGCTCAATTTTTCAAAAGCTAAAAGTTTATTTAAATATTTTAACGTACTTTCCTTTTACTTACTTACCTTTCTGTTGGTGAAAAGCTTCTGGATGTACTCGACGTCGAAACAAGTTAAGTGAATACCCAACAACGCATAATGAAAGCGACAATTAAATGTTTCTTCAAAATTCTCAAGACTTGATACTCTCACTGTCATTTCTATGTGTTTTAACTGATTACTAACGAATACTGTCTATTCCAAAAGCACAAATTTTGTATTCAGCAATTAAAAAAATTGAAATTTGGGGGCAAATTTTTTTTATGTGTTTATTCAAAAAATATGTCTATTACCTCCAAAAATAAATTAAAAANAATGATTAAACGCTCTCTCCTTTGACTTACTTAGCTTTCTGTTGGTAAGAAGCGTCTGGATGTCCTCGACATCGAAACAAGTTAAGTGAATACCCACCAACGCTTAATGAAAGCGACACTTATGTGTTTCTTCAAAATTCGCAGAATCGATACTCTCCACACATTTCTATCTGTTTTAACTGATTACTAACGAATATAGTCTATGCCAAAAGCACAAATTTTGTATTCAGCAAAAAAAAATTGAAATTTTAGGGCAAAATTGGTTTCTTCAAAAAAAATATGTCTATAACCTCCAAAAAATTAAAAATTTTTGCTCCATTTTTCAAAAATTAAAAATTTTTTTTAATATTTTAACGCACACTCCTTTTATTTACCCAGCTTTCTGTCGGTGAGAAGCGAATGGATGTCCTCGACGTCTAAACAAGTTAAGTGAATACCCAACAAGGCTTAATGAAAGCGACACTTATGTGTTTCTTAAAAATTCTCAAGACTTGTTACTCTTACTGTCATTTCAATGCGTTTTAACTGATTATAAACGAATACTGTCTATACCAAAATCACAAATTTTGTATTAACGAATAAAAAAATTGAAATTTTGGGGCAAATTTTTTTTATGTGTTTATTCATAAAATATATGTCTATCACCTCCAAATATGAATTAAAAACTTTTGCTCAATTTTTCAAAAATTAAAAGTTTTTTTAAATATTTTAACGTACTTTCCTTTTAGTTACTTACCTTTCAGTTGGTGAGAAGCTTCTGGATGTACTCGACGTCGAAACAAGTTAAGTGAATACCCAAAAACTCTTAATGAAAGCGTCACTTATGTGTTTCATAAAAATTCTCAAGACTTGTTAAACTTACAGTTATTTCTATGTGTTTTAACTGATTATTAACGATTATTGTCTATGCCAAAAGCACAAATTTTGTATTCAGCAATAAAAAAATTGAAATTATGGGACAAAATTTGTTTATGTGTTTATTCAAAAAATATATGTCTATAACCTCCAAAAATGAATTAAAAATTTTTGCTCAATTTTGAAAAATTAAAAGTTTTTTTTAAAATTTTAACGCACACTCCTTTTACTTACTCAGTTTTCTGTCGGTGATAAGCGTATGGATGTCCACGACGTCGAAACAAGTTAAGTGAGTACCCAACAACGCATAATGAAAGCGACAATCATGTGTTTCTTCAAAATTCTCAGAATCGATACTCTCACCACACATTTCTATGTGTTTTAACTGATTACTAACGAATACTGTCTATGCCAAAAGCACAAATTTTGTATTCAGCAAAAAAAAATTGAAATTTTAGGGCCAAATTGGTTTATGTGATTGTTCAAAAAAAATATGTCTATAACCTTGAATTAAAAATTTTTGATCAATTTTTCAAAAATTAAAAGTTTTTTTTAATAGTTTAACGCACACTCCTTTTACTTACCCAGCTTTCTGTCGGTGAGAAGCGTATGGATGTCCTTGACGTCAAAACCAGTTAAGTGAATACCCAACAACGCTTGATGAAAGCGACACTTATGTGTTTCTTAAAAATTCTCAAGACTTGTTAAACTTACAGTTATTTCTATGAGTTTCAACTGATTACTAAAAAATACTGTCTTCTCAAAAGCGCAAATTTTTTATTAAGCAATAAAAAAAATTGAAATTTTGGGGGCAAATTTCTTTATGTGTTTTTTCAAAAAATATATGTCTATAACCGCCAAAAATGAATTAAAAATTTTTGCTCAATTTTTCAAAAATTAAAAGTTTTTTTTAATATTTTAACGCACACTCCTTTTACTTACCCAGCTTCCTGTTTGTGAGAGGCATATGTGTTCTCGACGTCGAAACAAGTTAAGTAAATACCCAACAACGCATAATGAAAGAAACAATCAAGTGTTTCTTAAAAATTCTCAAGGCTTGTTACTCTCACTGTCATTTCAATGTGTTTTAACTGATTATTAACGAATAGTTTATGCCAAAATCACAAATTTTGTATTAAGCAATATAAAAATTGAAATTTTGGGGCAAATTTTGTTATGAGTTTATTCAAAAATATGTCTATTACCTCCAAAAATGAATTTAAAATTTTTGCTCAATTTTTCAAAAATTAAAAGTTTTTTTAAATATTGTAACGTACTTTCCTTTTACCTCCTTACCTTTCTGTTGGTGAGAAGCTTCTGGATGTACTCGACGTCGTAACAAGATAAGTGAATACCCACCAACGCTTAATGAAAGCGACACTTATGTGTTTCTTTAAAATTCTCAGAATCGATACTCTCACCGCACAATTCTATCTGTTTTAATTAATTACTAACGAATACAGTCTATGCCAAAAAGACAAATTTTGTATTCAGCAAAAGAAATTGAAATTTTGGGGCAAATTTTTTTATGTGTTTATTCAAAAAATATATGTCTATAACCTCCAAAAATGAATTAAAAATTTTTGCACAATTTTTCCAAAATTAAAAGTTTTTTAAAATATTTTAACGCACACTCCTTTTACTTACCCAGCTTTCTGTTGGTAAGAAGCGTATGGATGTCCTCCACGTCGAAACAAGTTAAGTGAATACCCAACAACGCATAATGAAAGCGACAATCTAGTGTGTCTTAAAAATTCTCAAGTGTTCTTACTCTCACTGTCATTTCAATGTTTTTTTACTGATTACTAACGAATACTGTCTATGCCTAAAGCACAAATTTTGTATTAAGCAATAAAAAAAATTGAATTTTTGGGGTAAATTTTTTTATGTGTTTATTCAAAAAATTAATGTCATAAACCTCCAAAAATGAATTAAAAATTTTTGCTCAATTTTTTTAAAACTAAAAGTTTTTTTAAATATTTTAACGAATACTC
>NNCF01137177.1:4517-15654 GCA_002313205.1 Laupala kohalensis
GTGTCCCCACTCTATCTCCAATGCGAATTGTGTCCCCAATCTATCTCCAATGCGAATTGTGTCCCCACACTATCTCCAATGCGAATTGTGTCCCCACACTATCTCCAATGCGAATTGTGTCCCCACACTATCTCCAATGCGAATTGTGTCCCCACACAATCTCCAATGTGAATTGTGTCCCCACTTTATCTCCAATGCGAATTGTGTCCCCACTCTATCTCCAACGCAAATTGTGTCCCCACTCTATCTCCAATGCGAATTGTGTCCCCACTCTATCTCCAATGCGAATTGTGTCCCCACTCTATCTCGAATGCGAATTGTGTCCCCACTCTATCTCCAAAGCGAATTGTGTCCCCACTCTATCTCCCAAGCGAATTGTGTCCCCACTCTATATCAAAAGCGAATTGTGTCCCCACTCTATCTCTAATGTAAATTCTGTCTCCACTCTATCTCTGGTGTGAATTGTGTCTCCACTCTATCTCTGGTGTGAATTGTGTCTCCACTCTTTTTCTAGTGTGAAGTGTGTCTCCACTCTATTTCTAGTGAGAAGTGTGTCTCTACTCTATCTCTGGTGTGATTTCTGTCTCCACTCTATCTCTGGTGTGAATTGTGTCTCCACACTATCTCTGGTGTGAATTGTGTCTCCACACTATCTCTGGTGTGAATTGTGTCTCCACTTTATCTCTGGTGTGAATTGTGTCTCCACTCTATCTCTGGTGTGAAATGTGTCTCCACTCCATCTCTGGTGTGAATTGTGTCTCCAATCTATCTCTGGTGTGAATTGTGTCTCCACTATATCTCTGGAGTGAATTGTGTCTCCACTATATCTCTGGAGTGAATTGTGTCTCCACTATATATCTGGAGTAAATTGTGTCTCCACTATATCTCTGGAGTGAATTGTGTCTCCACTATATCTCTGGTGTGAATTGTGTCTCCACTATATCTCTTGTGTGAATTGGGTCTTTACTATATTTATGGTGTAAATTGTGTCTCCATTCTATTCGGTGTAAAATGTGACTACACACTATCTCTAGATTAAATTGCGTTTTCACTCTATCTCTTGTGTGATTAACGTTTCCACTTTATCTCTGCTGTGAATTGTGTCAACACTATATCTCTGGTGTAAATTGTGTCTCCACTCTATCTCTGGTGTAAATTTTGTCTCCATTCTATTTTTGGTGTAAATTGTGTCCCCGCTCTATCTCTAGTGTAAATTGTGTCTCCTCTCTATCTCTGGTGTAAATTGTGTCTCCACTCTATCTCTGGTGAAAATTGTCTCCATTCTATCTCCGGTGAAAATTGTGTCTCCACTCTATCTCTGGTGTAAATTATTACTTCACTCTATCTCTGGTGTAAATTGTGTTTCCACTCTATCTCTGGTGTAAATTGTGTCCCCACTCTATCTCCAATGCGAATTGTGTCCCCACTCTATCTCCAATGCGAATTGTGTCCCCACTCTATCTCTAATGCGAATTGTGTCCCCACTCTATCTCCAATGCAAATAGTGTCCCCACTCTATCTCCAATGCAAATAGTGTCCCCACTCTATCTCCAATGCAATAAGTGTCCCCACTCTATCTCCAATGCAAATAGTGTCCCCACTTTATCTCCAATGCAAATAGTGTCCCCACTCTATCTCCAATGCGAATTGTGTCCCCAATCTATCTCCAATGCGAATTGTGTCCCCAATCTATCTCCAATGCGAATTGTGTCCCCAATCTATCTCCAATGCGAATTGTTTCCCCAATCTATCTCCAATGCGAATTGTGTCCCCAATCTATCTCCAATGCGAATTGTTTCCCCACTCTATCTCCAATGCGAATTGTTTCCCCACTCTATCTCCAATGCGAATTGTTTCCTTACTCTATCTCCAATGCGCATTGTGTCCCCACACTATCTCCAATGCGAATTGTGTCCCCAAACAATCTCCAATGTGAATTGCTTCCCCACTTTATCTCCAATGCGAATTGTGTCCCCACTCTATCTCGAACGCAAATTGTGTCCCCACTCTATCTCCAATGCGAATTGTGTTCCCACTCTATCTCCAATGCGAATTGTGTCCCCACTCTATCTCCAATGTGAATTGTGTCCCCACTCTATCTCCAAAGCGAATTGTGTCCCCACTCTATCTCCCAAGCGAATTGTGTCCCCACTCTATATCAAAAGCGAATTGTGTCCCCACTCTATCTCTAATGTAAATTCTGTCTCCACTCTATCTCTGGTGTGAATTGTGTCTCCACTCTATCTCTGGTGTGAATTGTGTCTCCACTCTATCTCTGGTGTGAATTGTGTCTCCACTTTATCTCTGGTGTGTATTGTGTCTCCACTCTATCTCTGGTGTGAATTGTGTCTCCACTCTATCTCTGGTGTGAATTGTGTCTCCACTCTATCTCTGGTGTGAATTGTGTCTCCAATCTATCTCTGGTGTGAATTGTGTCTCCACTCTATCACTGGTGTGAATTGTGTCTCCACTCTATCACTGGTGTGAATTGTGTCTCCACTCTATCACTGGTGTGAATTGTGTCTCCACTCTATCTCTGGTGTGAATTGTGTCTCCATTCTTTTTCTAGTGTGAAGTGTGTCTCCACTCTTTTTCTAGTGTGAATAGTGTCTCCACTCTATTTCTAGTGAGAAGTGTGTCTCCACTCTATCTCTGGTGTGAATTGTGTCTCCACTCTATCTCTGGTGTGAATTGTGTCTTCACTCTAACCTCTGGTGTGAATTGTGTCTCCACACTATCTCTAGTGTGAATTGTGTCTCCACTCTATCTCTGGTGAGAATTGTGTCTCCACTCTATCTCTGGTGTGAATTGTGTCTTCACTCTATTTCTGGTGTGAATTGTGTCTCCACTCTATTTCTGATGTGAATTGTGTCCCCACTCTATCTCTGGTGTAAATTGTGTCTCTACTCTATCTCTGGTGTAAATTGTGTCTCCACTCTTTCTCTGGTGTAAATTGTGTCTCCACTCTATCTCTGGTGTGAATTGTGTCTCCACTCTATCTCTGGTGTGAATTGTGTCTCTACTTAATTTCTGGTGTAAATTGTGTCTCCACTCATTTTCTGGTGAAAATTGCGTTTTCACTCAATTTCTAGTATGACTTGTTTCTCCACACTATCTCTAGTAGGAATTGTGTCTACACTCTATCTCTGGTGTTCCATGTGACTCCACTCTATCACTGATGTAAATTGTGTCTTTATTCTATCTCTGGTGTGAATTGTGTCTCCACTCTAACTCTGGTGTAAATTGTGTCTCCACTCTATCTCTGGTGTGAATTGTGTCTCCACTCTATCTCTGGTGTGAATTGTGTCTCCACTCTATCTCTGGTGTGAATTGTGTCTCCACTATATCTCTGGAGTGAATTGTGTCTCCACTATATCTCTGGTGTGAATTGTGTCTCCACTCTATCTCTTGTGTGAATTGGGTCATTACTATATTTATGGTGTAAATTGTGTCTCCATTCTATTCGGTGTAAAATGTGACTACACACTATCTTTAGATTAAATTGCGTTTTCACTCTATCTCTGGTGTGATTAACGTTTCCACTTTATCTCTGGTGTGAATTGTGTCAACACTATATCTCTGGTGTAAAAAGTGTCTCCACTCTATCTCTGGTGTAAATTTTGTCTCCACTCTATTTTTGGTGTAAATTTTGTCCCCGCTCTATCTGTAGTGTAAATTGTTTTTCCACTCTATCTCTGGTGAAAATTGCGTCTCCACTCTATTTTTGGAGTAAATTGTGTACCCGCTCTATCTTTGGTGTAAATTGTGTTTTCACTTTATCTCTGGTGTAAATTATTACCTCACTCTATCTCTAGTGTAAATTGTGTCTCCACTCTATCTCTGGTGTAAATTATGTCCCCTCTCTATCTCCAATGCGAATTTTGTCCCCACTCTATCTCCAATGCAAATAGTGTCTTCACTCTATCTCCAATGCAAATAGTGTCCCCACTCTATCTCCAATGCAAATAGTGTCCCCACTCTATCTCCAATGCAAATTGTGTCCCCACTCTATCTCCAATGCAAATTGTGTCTCCACTCTATCTCCAATGCGAATTGTGTCCCCACTCTATCTCCAATGTGACATGTGTCCCCACTCTATCTCCAATGCGAATTGTGTCCCCACACTATCTCCAATGCGATTGGTGTCCCCACACTATCTCCAATGCGATTGGTGTCCCCACACTATCTCCAATGCGAATTGTGTCCCCACACTATCTCCAATGCGAATTGTGTCCCCACACTATCTCCAATGCGAATTGTGTCCCCACACTATCTCCAATGTGAATTGTGTCCCCACTCTATCTCCAATGTGAATTATGTCCCCACTTTATCTCTAATGCGAATTGTGTCCCCACTCTATCTCCAACGCAAATTGGGTCCCCACTCTATCTCCAATGCGAATTGTGTCCCCACTCTATCTCCAATGCGAATTGTGTCACCACTCTATCTCCAATGCGAATTGTGTCCTCACTCTATCTCCAATGCGAATTGTGTCCCCACTCTATCTCCAATGCGAATTGTGTCCCCACTCTATCTCCAATGCGAATTGTGTCCCCACTCTATCTCCAAAGCGAATTGTGCCCCACTCTATCTCCTAAGCGAATTGTGTCCCCACTCTATATCAAAAGCGAATTGTGTCCCCACTCTATCTCTAATGTAAATTTTGTCTCCACTCTATCTCTGGTGTGAATTGTTTCTCCACGCTATCTCTGGTGTGAATTGTGTCTTCACGCTATCTCTGGTGTGAATTGTGTCTTCACGCTATCTCTGGTGTGAATTGTGTCTCCACTCTACCTCTGGTGGGAATTGTGTCTCCAATCTATCTCTGGTGTGAATTGTGTCTCCATTCTATCTCTGGTGTTAATTGTGTCTCCACTCTTTTTCTAGTGTGAAGTGTGTCTCCACACTATTTCTAGTGAGAAGTGTGTCTCCACTCTATCTCTGGTGTGAATTGTGTCTTCACTCTAACCTCTGGTGTGAATTGTGTCTCCACACTATCTCTAGTGTGAATTGTGTCTCCACACTATTTCTGGTGAGAATTGTGTCTTCACTCTATTTCTAGTGAGAAGTGTGTCTCCACTCTATCTCTGGTGTGAATTGTGTCTTCACTCTAAACTCTGGTGTGAATTGTGTCTCCACTTTATTTCTGATGTGAATTGTGTCCCCACTCTATCTCTGGTGTAAATTGTGTCTCTACTCTATCTCTGGTGTAAATTGTGTCTCCACTCTATCTCTGGTGTGAATTGTGTCTCCACTCTATCTCCGGTGTGAATTGTGTCTCCACTCTATCTCTGGTGTGAATTGTGTCTCCACTCTATCTCTGATGTGAATTGTGTCTCCACTATATCTCTGGAGTGAATTGTGTCTCCACTATATCTCTGGAGTGAATTGTGTCTCCACTATATCTCTGGAGTGAATTGTGTCTCCACTATATCTCTGGTGTGAATTGTGTCTCCACTATATCTCTGGTATGAATTGTGTCTCTACTATATCTCTGGTGTGAATTGTGTCTCCACTATATCTCTTGTGTGAATTGGGTCTTTACTATATTTATGGTGTAAATTTTGTCTCCATTCTATTCGGTGTAAAATGTGACTACACACAATCTCTAGATTAAATTGCGTTTTCACTCTATCTCTGGTGTGAATTGTTTCTCTACTCTATCTCTGGTGTAAATTATGTCTCCACTGAATTTATGATGTGAATTGTGTCTCCACTATATCTCTAGTGTAAATTGTGATTCCACTCTCTCTGGTGTGAATTGCGTGTCCACTCTATCTGTAATTTTTTTTGTGTCTACTCTATCTCTGTTGTGAATTGTGTCTCCACTATATCTCTGGTGTTAATTGAGTCTCCACCCTATCTCTGGTGTGAATTGTGTCTTTACTCTATTGTTTTTTTGATGTGTGTCTTCATTCTATCTTTAGTGTGAATTGTGTCCCCACTCTATCTCTGGTGTGAATTACGTTTCTACTCTATTTGTGGGGCGAAATGCGTTTCCACTCTATCTCTGGTGTTTTAGCGATTCTATTCTATCACTGGTGTGAATTGCTTTTCCACTCTATTTCTAGTGTGAATTTCTTCTCCACCTCATCTCTGGTTTTATTTGCAATTCTTCTATATATCTAGTGTCAATTTTGTCTCCACTCTATCTCTGGTGTGATTTGCGTTTATTGTATATCTCTAGAGTAAATTTTGTCTGCGCTGTGCCTCTGGTGTTAATTTTTTTCCCACTCTATCTCTGATGTTATTTTTGTCTCTACTCTATCTCTTGTGTAAAGTGTGATTCCACTCTATCTCTGGTGTGAATTACGTCTCCAATCTGTTTCTGTTGTGAATTGCGCCACCACTATTTCTCTGGTGTTAATTGTGTCCAACTCTATCTCTTGTGTGAATTGTGTCTCCACTCTTTCGCTGGTGTGATTTGCCTCTCCACTCTTTCGCTGGTGTGATTTGCCTCTCCACTCTTTCTCTGGTGTGAATTGTCTCTCCACTCTTTCTCTGGTGTGAATTGTCTCTCCACTCTTTCTCTGGTGTGAATTGTCTCTCCACTCTTTCTCTGGTGTGAATTGTCTCTCCACTCTTTCTCTGGTGTGAATTGTCTCTCCACTCTTTCTCTGGTGTGAATTGTCTCTCCACTCTTTCTCTGGTGTGAATTGTCTCTCCACTCTTTCTCTGGTGTGAATTGTCTCTCCACTCTTTCTCTGGTGTGAATTGTCTCTCCACTCTTTCTCTGGTGTGAATTGTCTCTCCACTCTTTCTCTGGTGTGAATTGTCTCTCCACTCTTTCTCTGGTGTGAATTGTCTCTCCACTCTTTCTCTGGTGTGAATTGTCTCTCCACTCTTTCTCTGGTGTGAATTGTCTCTCCACTCTTTCTCTGGTGTGAATTGTCTCTCCACTCTTTCTCTGGTGTGAATTGTCTCTCCACTCTTTCTCTGGTGTGAATTGTCTCTCCACTCTTTCTCTGGTGTGAATTGTCTCTCCACTCTTTCTCTGGTGTGAATTGTCTCTCCACTCTTTCTCTGGTGTGAATTGTCTCTCCACTCTTTCTCTGGTGTGAATTGTCTCTCCACTCTTTCTCTGGTGTGAATTGTCTCTCAACTCTTTCACTGGTGTGAATTGTCTCTCCACTTTTTTACTGGTGTAAATTGTCTCTCCACTTTTTTTCTGGTGTGATTTGTCTCTCCACTCTTTCTCTGGTGTGAATTGTCTCTCCACTCTTTCTCTGGTGTGAATTGTCTCTCCACTCTTTCTCTGGTGTGAATTGTGTCTCCACTCTATCTCTGGTGTGAATTGTGTCTCCAAACAATTTCTGGTGTAAATTGTGTCTCCACTCATTTTCTGGTGTGAATTGCGTTTTCACACAATTTCTAGTATGAATTGTGTCTCCACACTATCTCTAGTAGGAATTGTGTCTACACTCTATCTCTGGTGTGCCATGTGACTCCACTCTATCACTGATGTAAATTGTGTCTTTATTCTATCTCTGGTGTGAATTGTGTCTCCACTATAACTCTGGTGTATGTTGCGTCTCCACTGTATCTGTGGTGAGAATTTTGTCTCCACCTAATTTATGGTGTGAATTGCGTCTCAACTCTATCTCTAGTGTAAATTGTGTCTCCGCTCTATTCGGTGTAAAATGTGACTACACACTATCTCTAGATTAAATTGCGTTTTCACTCTATCTCTGGTGTGATTTACGTTTCCACTTTATCTCTGGTGTGAATTGTGTCAACACTCTCTCTGGTGTAAATTGTGTCTCCGCTATGTCTCTGGTGTGAATTATGTCTCCACTCAATTTTTGATGTGAATTGTGTCACCATTCTATCTCTGATGTAAATTGTCTCTCCTCTCTATCTCTGGTGTAAAGTTTGTCTCCACTCTATCTCTGGTGTAAATTTTGTCTCCACTCTATCTCTGGTGTAAATTGTGTTTCCACTCTATCTCTGGTGAAAATTGGGTCTCCACTCTATTTTTGGAGTAAATTGTGTACCCGCTCTATCTTTGGTGTAAATTGTGTCTTCACTTTATCTCTGGTGTAAATTGTGTCTCCACTCTATCTCTGGTGTAAATTGTGTCTCCACTCTATCTCTGGTGTAAAATGTGTCTCCAATCTATCTCTGGTGTAAAATGTGTCTCCACTCTATCTCTGGTGTAAAATGTGTCTCCACTTTATCTCTGGTGAAAATTGTGTCTCCACTCTATCTCTGGTGAAAATTGTGTCTTCACTCTATCTGTGGTGTAAATTATTACTCCACTCTATCTCTGGTGTAAATTGCGTCTCCACTCTATCTCTGGTGTAAATTGTGTCTCCGCTCTATCTCTGATGTGAATTATTTCCCCACTCAATCTCTGATGTGAATTATGTCTCCACTCTTTCTCTGGGGTGAATTGCGTCTCCACTCTATCTCTGGTGTGAATTGCTTCTCCACTCTATCGCTGGTGTAAAATGTGTCTCCACTCTATCTCTGGTGTAAAATGTGTCTCCACTCTATCTCTGGTGTAAAATGTGTCTCCACTGTATCTCTGGTGAAAATTGTGTCTCCACTGTATCTCTGGTGTGAATTGCTTCTCCACTCTATCGCTGGTGTAAAATGTGTCTCCACTCTATCTCTGGTGTGAATTGTGTCTCCACTTTATCTGTGGTGTGAATTGCGTTTCTACTCAATTCCTGGTGTGAATTGCGTTTCTACTCAATTTCTGGTGTGAATTGTGTCTCCACTCAATTTCTGATGTGAATTGTGTCTCCACTCAATTTCTGATGTGAATTGGTTCTTCACTCAATTTCTGGTGTAAATTGCGTTTCCACTTAATTTTTGGTGTNAATTTTTGGTGTGAATTGCGTTTCCACCTAATTTTTGGTGTGAATTGCGTTTCCACTTAATTTCTGGTGTGAATTGTGTCTCCTTTCTATCTCTGGTGTGAATTGCGTTTCCAGTGAATTTCTGGTGTGAATTGTGTCTCTACTTTATCTCTGGATTGAATTTAGTCTCTATATTTCTGGTGTGAATTTTCGTCCTCAAGGGATTCATGTATATGTTGTAATGTTTTGTGATATTGTAATGTAGGAGGGTTTTTAGTGGATATGGTTGGGTTATTTGGCGAGTTCTTCACGCGGGGAGAGTCAAGTTTTCTCTGCATTCACCCTATCAGTACAAAATTTTCGATCTTTAATGACCTCGATGTCGACTAACCGTAATCCTGCGCAAAAAATATATATCGGGGTGAATTGTGCTCTTGTTATCAGATATTTTTAACTTCTAACATCAAAAAATATTCCGTTATGTTATAAATGTTTTGAAATATTGTCTTTTTTTGAGGTCTGTATTATGTAAAGATTAGGGAGAGAATAAACAATGTATGTACATAATTCATTATTGTAATACATTTTTTGTTTGTTTTTTAATGAGTCGATTTTATTATTACCTAATTGCTACAATTAAAAATTTATTCTCTCCCTACGTTTTGTTAAATCACTTCCTTTTTTTTAATTTTTCTAATTTTTTAATCATTGCTGGTGTACATATGTTGATATTTCTTTTGATACTCTATAAAAAACGCGCCGAACGCTTTACCCTTTGGGTGGTGTGGAAACAAGCTATTTTTTGTTTAAATTTCACTCTATATGTAAATGAATAGTGACGTTTTTTTGTATAGTGTCAGGTCATTGGAATTAAATTTTTCTTGTAGTTTTCAATTTGTACCTGTTATTCTTAATATATCGTTTTATTTAGTTTCTATCTTGTATCTTCGGGACAATATGATATGTAATGAGTAATTAATTTGTTTATTTTCTTAAAACCAAAACTTTCACTTTTTGTTCCACTGTTTTTTACGTTCCTTTTTCTTAATTCTAGGATTTTTAATTATAGATCCTCGTCTTCTAGGAGTTGAGGAAAACACAACAAAATTTACAAAAAAAAATTTCACTTGATTTGACATTTTATTCCTCGTATAAGATTGATAAATATTTGGTTTTATGAAATAATACTATTTTTTAAACTAAAATATTTAGAAAAAACGAGATTTTTTTACGTCGTTTATTATTTCTTATAAAATAAAGTGAGTGCTAAAAATAATTATAATTCAGCAAATGATTCATATTGTTTTTGACATTTTTTTAGACTTCTACTGGCAAAATATGAGATACCACTCGTTTAAAAAACATTGGTAAAATCTACCGAAATTGACTGTCTCACTGAGAACAATATAATTATGATTGAATTAAAACATTTAAAACTATTTACTCGTCTAGCAGCAAGTGATAAATAAAACTGTTTTCGATTAGCGGTCATCCGTTCTTTAGTCACGCGCGTTGTTGCCGCAGTATGACCCCAACTGACGGTATAATTTCGCCAACTGTAGAACCTAGTCTGTTTTTTTTCCATTTACATGCTAGTATTTGTAACTAAGAAATATATCGTGCTATTGAAGTTTATCTACTTGGAGTGATAGGAGTTAGGAGTTGGTGGAAGTCTATTGTTATTAGGTGGGTGGTTGAATGTGTTCACGGACAACTTGGCCCTGTGAAGGTGTTAGTAGAAGCGGTGAGTAATAATTCCTTTTTGATACTATGACGTGGATAGAGGAAGGATGGTTGCTTTTCTGTATTCACCGCTATATGAACTGGGACATTCATGTGAAAAACTGCAAATAAGTCTGATACTATGTACTTATGTTACAACGTGAAAATTATCGAGAAATTAATAAATCTCTATTCGACTATAACAAACAGACAAGAATCCATCACAAAAGGACAATAGTGAATATTATTATGCGTATGATGTGAACGGCTAGTAAGTTTTTCTAATGCATTTGTCACCTAATGATGATACCATATTGTATCGACACGACGTGTGAAACTGCAGAGTTTTTTTCAAAATTAGTTTGATCTGAAATTTTGTGAAGGATTTGACTGCTTATTTTGGTCGAATTTAGATTTTTTAATTCAACACGGACGCAATTAATTATAGTATTTAAAGGTTTCCGAACAGTGGGTTATACATCCTGTTTTAATTTTCCTACAATTACATTATTTTTATGTCACGTAGGTGCATGTATGTTTGTAGTGAGGGAATGAATAGTATAAGTTTTTCAAAAATAATTTATGAGCTCCTTATATATTTACGAATTGTA
>NNCF01137206.1:0-11847 GCA_002313205.1 Laupala kohalensis
CGGCGTAAGTTTGAACTATGCGAGCTATTACACGCGTGAGCCCTTCTTATAGGGCAATCCTCCTCCGTTCCGGGACGGAAGGCTACTAAAGAATATTAATATATCTTCAAGGCGGGAACTTCATTATTGACGAACTGCGCAAGCGTGCGGTGCACCTGTACGCAAGAGGTGTCCGTTCAGTCCAGGTGTACTTTCATCAGTTACCTGCAGGATCATTTCGAAACACCCTCCACGTGGACCAAGTTGTTGGAAAACCCACCTACTAACAATGACCTACCACCCAACTCCTAACTCCTATCGCTCCATGTAGATACCTACTTCAATAGCACGCTACATTTTCCGTTTATAAATACTACAATGTAAAACAAACATTATATATTCTGACTGATAATAAAGTTTCTTACTCTGCCGGAATGTAATTTCACGTTTCTATTTCCTGTTTTCATTCTATAGTAAATATCAAACCACTATATCATACAGTTACCGCTGCTGTCGACTTCCGTTCCCGTGCTGGTTGCCAACGTAACGCTAACATTCTCATCCGTTGTGTCTTGTACGTCTCGCCTGTTTCCGCGTGTGGCGGGCGTTCCACCTGCTCAGCGAAACCCTTGCGTAGCTGCCCCTTCGATTGCTGAAGGGACAGGTTTATGATCGGAGGGCCTCCAGGAGGATGTATGTATATGTGAGCATGTGAGCTCACCTGTTGTACGAAGTGACGGAGGAAATGGAGCTCACGCATACAGATGTCGAGCGTTTTTGAGGAAACGGCGTAGACATATTGATTCCGGAAAATGATTTCATCTAATATATTTGACCAACCAAACATTGTGTGTTATCTACTAAAATAATGTGTTGTTAATGTTATCAGATTGAATCGTGTGTGGTTGGCAATATTATTTCACCAATGATTTCGCTGCTTCTTACTGTAGATGTGTGTATGGTTTATTATCCCGAAATGAGCTCGTGGATGTCAATGGAAAAGTACGTGTTATATTAATTAATTAAGCTAATATGTAGCTTTCAGTTTTTACTTAATTTAACGGATTACTTAAAAATAAATTTTCTTAAAATCAAATTTTTATAATTTTCAATTTTATGTACATACAATAAAAAAACTATCTTGATTATATTACGTACATTCAATTGACAACACTTTTTTTAATATTTCGTAACAAAATGACATTTATTCTTTTGAATTGGGGGAATATGTTTTGAAATTTTCACATGGCGTGATATTGTGTTGGGTGTAAATTAAGTCAAATGTGCATGTGATAAAATGTGGCATGCAGAAAGTGGAAATCTTGACCCCACAGACTAGTAATTGAAGGCAAGTACTAATCTATGAAAGTTATATTTCAGGACAGTTCATGATTGAACCATAAATATTATCGTTGAAGAAGGTCAAAACCAAGCAGCAAACAGGAAAGCAGTAAGAAGCAGTCAGATCTAGTTGGAGAAATAAACTGACATAAAGAAAGGAAATTATTTGTGAGGGATCAAAACAACAAAACTCCTTATATTTGATAGTTGATGAGGCTAACTCATTCCTAATTTTGTAATGTCATATTCGTCTCGGAACTTGAATTGTTCTGACGTAAAATGAGTTGAGAAGAGCGAAGGTTTTAATTATGGATAAAATAAGCATTTTAACAAAATATCTTTATCCGGAAGTCTAGTATGGAACATTCCCCTAAAGCGAATGGCATTATAAAAAAGATTAAAGGAAATAATGTATTAGTTTGATTTATAAATATTTCAATTAAGAAAACAAAAATTTTGTAGAATGGTTTATTTACCTTTTCTTTGTGTATATTGGTTTGTATGTATATGCTACATATATGAACGTGTACGTATTTATGCAGTTAAGATTCCCATATTTCCAATACAAAATAGGAATAACTTTGAATATGTTTTTGCAAAAACATCCAAGTTTTTAAGAGCTAGTATCAAACAACCGAACTCAAAATTTCCTTCTCTTTTTTCAATAAGTCGTGATAGTCTAATTGGCTACGTTGTTGGAATAATGGTCTACGATATCCCCAATTTATTTTGTTTCTATTCGATTGTTAAGACATCGAAGAAAAAAATGAATGAATCATTTTATCGTTACTTCAAAAACACCGAAAATCGTTATGAAGATGCGAAGCGTTCGAGAACAACCACCCGCCCCTTGATAAAGAGAGAGAGGCGGGAGGCACGCCGCCCGTTATTTACCGTCGCCACCAATTTTCAGGCTGGCGCGGCGATGTATTTATAAAGGCGTTATCTGACAGCTGCGATTAGTAGCGCTCGCACGCTGAAGTGTAACCTCGCATTCTCACCAGCCATTAGTCTTCGCTAAGATCGACCCACTTCTTTTGCGCGTTTCCTTTTTAAAACATTGGCGCGTAGGATGGAACAACGCAATACTGGCTTCCAACCCAATCATTCGAGTGGGTTTAATTATAAATAATACTTTGTTCTACATTGATTTTATTGTTCTCTAGAACACGGTCTTTGCAATTCCTCATTTGGTTAAAAGATTGGCAAGCGTATAAAAATTCTCGCCAAAATGTTTTATTTAATAATGGCTCTTGTTTGATCAAGTTTAGCTTACTGTTCTCTAATACTGAATCCATATTATAAGGTTGATATTGTGATAAGTTGAAGCTGTTCAGAATAAATTCGTGAGATGTATTTTGTATAAATTAGGTAGACCCATGTAGCATGATGATTCTGGCTTTTCTTTATGCCTCAAATTACAGTCAGTTAAATCGGTTCACAATTTTAATCACGTACTTTTTTGTAAGACAGGAACGGAGTATGTATATTGTATTCTCCAAGTAATGAAATTTTTATGGATCAATAAATAGAGTTAGAAAACTTTGGAACAAAACTATTTCAAATTTAAGAATCTGTTTTAATCTTACTTCTTTTAATCTTACGTGATTGTTAAAGTTACTTACTGCTATCTATTATTATTATTATTATTAATATTTTATTTACTGTGCACAACGTACCTCAAATTGTAATACAAAGTATACACTTTGTTCATATCTGAAACAGGTCAATTTTGCCCCTTGATACGCAATAAACAAATAAACAATGACTTTTTTCGACCTTGCAGGTTCTCCTTTGAAAACATCACTTCTGAAACTTATTTTATTCATGACTTGATGCAGCTGTAAATTATGTTAACAACATTGTGGGTTCATAAATTGTACCAAAACCTAAGGTGTGAAAATATTCATCAAAAATATTTAATGTACGAAGACAAACGAAATGTTCCTTACGAATCGTGTTCTGTAGTTGCGTCGTACTTGGAATCCTTCATTATTGCTGAGAAACCGTTTGCTTAAACCAACTTAAACTGTCCAACTGCCGACCCATTGGCTAGACCCTTTATATAGCCCACGAGTTATGTCATATTTTACATCCAATTTTTCATCAATCGTTGAAAAAACGTTTGGGGGGGGGGCGCACACATATAAATAGAATGATCCAAGATATTCGTAAAAAAATAGAGTGAAATTACTCTTCAAAGAATATTTTGAAAATAGTTGAACTTGATCATTGTTTGTAATTCAGTTGATGGAGTCACTGTAATACAGATTCTCGTCTGTGAAAAAGTTATTTCTAGAGACTTCGTATTCTGTGAAATATCTCTTTAGTTTCACTTTGCTCTTCTGTCGTAGATGTGCTTCATGCTCTCTTCGCTCCAGTGATATTTTCAGATGGATCTTCAGCAAATATTATCTTTCGAAATGGACGCCGCTGTTCCACCTCTCTCCCTCTCTCTGTCTCTCTCCCTCTCTCTCTCTGTCTCTCTTTCCCTCTCTCTCTGTACCTCTGCTCTGTAGTTTCCACGAAACGTCCTTCGAGGGACTTACGGATCACTTTGATGAATTATTCGGAGTCTCCATAAATAAATGAACATAAACCATAATAAAGATAAAGTCGTATATTTTTTATCATCTTTATACGTTACATAATCGATATTATGTTCCTCAGGATTCCCCTCTTACAATTATTTATGTGAAGAATAGGATGCAGATTTTTACGAAATGATGGAACTATGTTTATTTGTAAAACAGAGAGTACCTACTCCTAGATAGAACAGGTAGATACAATTAAATGTGCCAATTATTTGTTAAATTTTAGGTTAAGCGAGTATGTTTATTTGATACAGAAAATAGACTAGCCATAATATATGCAAAGCAAAACATGTTGATTTTTGACTCCAACTTATCTGTTGATATATCTCTCTTGACGTAATGCTATTTTCTTTCGTCATTTTTGTGACTCTTTCTTATTCTACTTGTCGCTATTCCCGTCAAGTTCTTTTAAGGAATTCACTGTGCCCACAGGTTAATCAAATATTCTTCCAACGTATTAAATCCTTATAAATAAATAATTTACTGTTAAAAATATTTTAAGAACTGCGTACGACCACGTGCAGGACAATACACTAATTTACTCTCCAGAAACAAGCAAGGGACCATCAACTCGGACATTATGAATACTACGAAACTATTATGAATATTAAGAAACAGTTCTATTTACGTCCGTAATATAAACTGTATAAATAAATAAAATAAAACTTACAACTCGATATTAGGTACCTGACAACGATTGCGATTTTAAGTCAAAACATTGTGTACTGATAAAAACCATAAACTTATATTGCAACCATCCAATAAAGTCCGTAAATAAGAAACAAAAAAAAGCATAAAAATAATTTTGTGCTTTAATCAATATTAATAGTAGTTAGTATTAAAATTACAAGGACGTGATAAACTACACACGGGAAGAGCATTAGAGATGTATAGTTGTTATCTTTACTTGTCATAAAACATTACAATATGAAACGTGATGAATAAACATTATTAAATTTCTATCCATCAGTTCGTAATATAGCACAAACAATACTAAGGATCTCTCTTGACTCCTTGTGAAACACGTCAGTATGGAAGTGGCCGAGCGCATCGGTTTCGTCACTTATGCATCTCACCCCCGAAAAAGTGAAATATCATTCTCAGATGTCAGGTGACCTTTAGGTAAAAGTGACGTGAAAATACTACGGAAAATTTACAACAAATCAAAGAAATCTTCCTTCCCGTCCGTGATTTAAAAGTTGGTCTTCTTTTGTAATAAGAGTTTATTTTGTAAATTAGACGCAATATATTTCACCGTCAATTATAATTGCAATTATTTCAATTAAATTGTCGGTGAGGTAAGTTTTAATGTTGAAATCACAAAAAGTAAATGTTACTTCGTTTAGTTCCTCCCATTTAAGATATTTTAGTGATTTAATTCTACCGACACTACTACTACCACTTTAATATTAAGTAGAATTTTTCTTTTTTAAACTGTAGTTAATGAAAAATTGAAGCTCGTATTACCTTGAATTTTCATTTTGTATTTGATACGAGTCCACTCTGTGTGGATTGCTCTTTCAGCGAAAGGTAAAAGGTAACCAACCCTAAGGTGGAAAAGGGTGGGGGGGTTGAGTGGTGAATCCAATTGCAGAGAGGGTGGGGGGAGATGCTCGCGAGTGGTCGACGGGGATTTGCAGCAAGTGACGTATGATGCAAATGAAGTTAGTGTAATATACAGTCACTTGAAAGCCACCCTGAGCTACGGGAGCTTTTTGAGTCCCCTCGCCACAGAGCTCATGTCCACCTAACACGTGCCCTTCGCCAGGTTCTCCACTGCTTTGGTGTGTGACGGACAGAGTGTCATGCGTTGGTGGCGGAGACATGTTTTTTAGGCACGACGGTATTTATAATGTTCAAACTTTTTATGGACACCTTTTTTCCTTTTACTTCATCACTTAAGGAATGTTTTTAAAGAAATCAGCTTCTTTTTATGGACCCCGTAATAAATTTTATTGTTTCCGATTTGCATGTATTGCATTTGGAGAATATTAATCGTCTTCCAAAAGAAAACATAAATACGTGTACAGAAATCTCTTATATTGCGATGAACCTCACCGCCAGGTAACAAATTAATTATGTAATGTTATGTACAATTATGTACGTTTGTGAACTCCAGAATTGGAAAATACAGATCTACAATCAAGTAATTCCTTAGGGAGTCATCTCATACGAGAATTCTAGTCTCTGTGAGAGCACCTCAGCGGTCGATGGGTCTCGCAAGTTGAATGCCAACGGTCTGCTTGGCCCAGTGGCGAAAGGGGTGGCGCAATTGGTAAACCCGTTCCGAGTTCGAATCTCGGTCCCGCCTCCATTTTATTCAACATAACATAAATAATCAATACATTCTTGATTATTCTTCATAATTTCATACGAGGAGTTCAAAAGTAGTTTGGTAGGAGTTAAATGACGCCCAGGAAAAGTTAATTTCCCAATGTTATAAGTCGATATTTGTGCAGAGCCTGCAGTACGTAGGTCCGTCGTTCGGATGAACCAGGGCCGTTCGGGCTATTGTTCCATGGAGCACTTAACCTGTGGTAAAAGTGTTGTGTTAATGGAATTTATATTCAAGAAAATTGCCTAATTTTTATTATTATTATTATTATTCATTTTATCATATAAATGCATAGATCGTACCCGGTCGCAGAAAATAAGGAAATGCAATACAAAAAATACAAATATACATATCACAGAGCACTGAAATTAAAAATTGTTAAATAAATCATTAAACTATAGGATTCAACTAATATTAAAGTATTAAATATACAAACATTTTACCCTGAAACATCTAAATAATTGATAAAAAACTTATTTCACTAATGACNCTGAAACATCTAAATAATTGATAAAAAACTTATTTCACTAAAATGACACAAACATGCCATTTACACCTTTCGTGTACAATAATTTTTAAAGTTCTAAAATTGCGGCTTTGCTTTAAAGTTAGTGGAAAATTTTGGAATCAAGAGAAGCGGAGGTGAGTGGAAAATAATGCGTAAAGAGAACAAAACTAGAGTTTGAGTAACGCTCGTTGATGTTTTATTAAGCGACCCATTTGTCGGCGACACGAAAATAAACATGGTTCATTTAGACATTATGACATGTGAAATTAAACTGAAAAGATTTAAACAACTCTCATAAATAAAATCGTTAATATAACAGCCGTTGATACATGTTGCATCATTTATTATGATTGGAGTGTTGTAAATATGTCATGTGAGACGTGTCTTAAATTATGTTCTTGAACGAATTTCACCATACTTTAGATGTATACATGTATATGCATGATACACTAACGATAGCTGATGCTTAAGTTTTATGGAAACAATCTTCTTTTCTGATGTAATACAAGATAAATATATTTTAATTACCGCATATTGATTCCCTCTCTCTAAATTCAGTTTGAAAAGTGAAACTTCTCCATAACATAAACATTTATGAAAAAAAATGTTTGTGTTTAATCATACGTATTGATCTTTCGTCTCCGTACTCGTAAGATTTTTCCTTATTTACTTTCCAAAATTTTCATTTCATTTGCAATTATTATTATAATTTATTTAGGTATGTTCATGAAATTAAAAAAATTCTAACTGATTGTATTCCATTACATGTTTTCCATTATTTGTAGTTTCAATGATGACGAAAGTAATATTACTGAAAACTACTTTGTTTAAAGGATTATACCACACGTATTGGCTAGGTCCTACATCATATTCCATTTAAAGTGATAAATATTGATTATATCATATCCACAATGAAAATTCATTTTTTATAAAAGATATTTCAATGGTCATATTGAACTACTTTTATTCCCATTATCTAGTATAATAATAAGAATCCGTCTCATTCCTAAATAAACATTTCATTTTAGCTAAATTCCTTGTATTATCCAATGTTATGCGTCCTTAATCATAAAAAATAAATTATTGAACCATTATTATGTTTTTTTTATGTTCTGTCTATTATTATTACTAAACTTGTGCAAAACTGGAGAATAAATTTCAATTATTATTATTATTATTATTATTATATTGAAGTTAACCTCCAAGATTCAATCAATACACGCTTTAAAATTTACTTCTCAGGATAATTGCCCATCACTTGGAGGATTATAATCAAACATATCCCTTAATCTTTCCTGCATTCCTGAATTGGTTACGCTCTTTATCATTCTAAATGCATTCGTAGTGGAACGAGAAATCTCCTGGCACGAACACAGAATCCTCATCACCCACAGCGTGCTACGTTCAGCTCCTCCTGTTTTCGGTAGGACAAGGTCAACAGAGAAAGGGAAACGCCCTTCTGGCTGAAAGAGGGAAAGAGAAGTAGTAAATCCCCGAGATTATGTTCCTGCCAGCCTTTGCACCGTACCAGAAGACCCCCCCCCCCTCCCGTTAACCACTCCGAGGCCTCCGAAAGCCCGCTTCACACGTTCCATCTTACGTACAGTTTCGTGGAATACACACCAGACAGGATGTAGAATGCATGGAAATTTTCGAACTACCCTTACAAAATGACTAGCACACTCCTAGCGGCATCTCTGCGTACTAGTGGCGGCATCTGTTTTCTCTCGAGTTGGTTGAGAGATTAAAATAGTTGTGTGTTTTTTATGTTGCTGTGTTTTCTTGTTGGTAGAAGTTTGTAAATGAACAAAATATTATATTAAATTAACCATTCTTTTATCAGTGTAGCGTGTTTAAATGTTCAGTGAAATTGAAGTACAGTTGAGATTAGTTGTTGGTTGCGCTCCCCGTGGCGTCGAGAGACAACTCATCCATTTCTCCTCCTACAGCGTGTAAAACGCTCATTTCGAAACATCCGTTTTCTGTACTCGATGACGACGTCATTCACTTTACATCCATTACTTCTACTGCAACTGCTCGCAAATTGTCTGTAAAATAGACCGTGTAAAGCAGTCTTAACGTTTAACAGTAATATTGCTGGCATTTGTTTCCGGTAGCTCGTACTATTTAAGTAAACATATAATGCAATTGAGCATCGATTACTAACATACTCTCAGAATTGGTAGGTATTTTTATTATTTTTTCAGTGAAAGGAAATTTGTTTGTAAGTAAATAAATACATCAATAAATAAACAACAAATTAACAAAAAGCGGTTATAAACTTTGTAAAACTACGTAAACTACAATAAATTAAATTACTCTCCGGAAGCAAACAAGGAACCATCCCATCAATTCCGATCCAGGGTCCTAAGGGCAGAGGCTAAGAATTTAACATTTCATAACTTGTACATGTAATTTTTTGCGTAAAATTACAAACATATTGACATTCTATTAGTATTATAACTCGCAGCTAACTTTTTATCTTATCTAGGAACTTTTGCTGAAATTTTTGAATCCGCCTCTGCCTTAGGGCCCTTGATCGGAATTGATGGGATGGTCCCTTGCTTGCTTCCGGAGAGTAAATTAGTTTTTTTNGACAATAAATTTATTATTATTTATCCATCACACTTCTAAGTATAAATATAGTTAGCTCAATTTTTGTTTCATTTATTTCTTCTACGTTTATACAAATACATACATTTCCTTGATAAGTCTCTGTCACGTTTGCTAAAAACGTTTACTAGTAAGTGTGCGTATGTGAAACAGTGTAAGTGTCAAGTACAACAAATGCTGTCCTTTATATTCGTCAATTATTTCGAGGTTACACTATGTACTGGTAGAGGGACAGTGTCGATCTACACGACTCTCGATTGTCATCCTATCGATATTTCGCACAGCTCTTCCTCACGCCTCTGCGCTCGGGGTTGCAGGTGCGTGTCGAACCGCAAACAGCCTTCAGCGCCATTAGCAATGAAAATGACGGGCGGCGCAGCGTCGAGTTATGCGGCGGATACCGAATCGTTGCGTTCAGCTCTCTTCCGCCGGCTTCCCCCCTTTCCCCATCTCCTTTCGACTGTTCAGCGTTTTATAAACATGGCGCTCTCACATAAAATTCAGTCCTTTATGAACATCGCTTCTAATAGAATGTGGCTTCGGTGGTTTAGATTTCTCACGAGCCGAAAATAAAAGCACCCGATTTCATTCCTGATTCTTCCTCAAGGTAGTGCTAGCGTAGGTAGAATTGAATCACTAAGATATCTTAAATCGGCAGAAACAGAGTAACACGTGATTTCAACTTGAAGAACATTTACATGAAATAATTTGCAACTATAATTGAAGGAGAAATACATTGCGTCTTACGGAGAGAACACTTATTTTCTAAAAACGACCAAGTTTTAAATGACGAAAGTGATGGGAATTGACTTTGATTTGTAGCAAATTTTCCGTAGTAAATTTTATATCACTTGTATCCATATGTCATCGGACGTTACAAAAAGATATTTCACTTTTTCCTTTGAGGTGAGGAGATGCATAAATCACGAAACCGTTATGCTCCGCCGCCATGTTTTTACTTACATGCTCTTGTGCATTTCAAACGAGTCAAACGAGATCCTAAATATTGTTTGTAGTAAATTATTAACTGATAAACAGAAATTAAATTCAGGTTTTTCACCTTTATTATTGATATTGTTATGTTTCATGACAATTACAATGAAAATAATGAAAACAATTATAAAATCATTGATTTGACTAACTTGCAGAGCTGTTTCCACCTTAAGACGATATAAATACTTCAGAAAAAGCACTTCAACACCTCGAAGATTCTCTCCAACCTCTACCTGCAACTGGTGTAATGTCTTTTACGAAACAATCCCTTCCCCAGAACTCGATTGTTGGGGTTTGCCATGAAGTTGGTACTTGGTGGACGGTCACTCAGGTAGCTCAGATATCATCTCAATTGGCAGACGAGTATTATTCAATATACATATACTTATTTATATTCAATCTGGAGACGTAGCATCGCGGAAGAAAAATATTTCTGTACTCTGCGTTGTATTAGCGTAGTCTATCATTATATAATCAAATCTATATAAATAACAATTAAAATCTGCTCGTTTGTAACCGAATCACTTCAGAACGCAACGACCGATTTAGGTATTTTTTATGTTTGTAATAGTCTGAATAAGGTTTTTCGGGAAAGAAAAAGTGGAAAAGTTGCCCGGAAAATTGAAAAATTCGGGAATAAGTGAAAGTGCTTTTTTCTATGTGATTTTTCTATGAACTCAAGACCATAACTCACAATTAAAACGATGGTTATGTGTAATACTTTTTTTGATTTGTTTGTTATGGTTCTGGAAAAGTATTTGGAAAAAAATCGGATCAATTACAAAGGAAAGGTGGAAAATTCGGACAAACTGCAAAAATCATAATTTTTGTCTTCTGCACTCTCGATCATAACTCACGATAGGAATGACATATTAGGTTGATTCTTTGAAATGTGTACAGGACATCGTCGTTCGGGTCAGCTAGTGTCTAAAAAATGTTATCTACATTTTAAAATCAATTGCGAAGATTGAGAAAAGGTGCTTGGTTTTCGTTGGTATGTTGTCGACTCACTTCACTCCATTTTCAATGATGTTCTACAAAGAAAAGTGAAATTCGAAACTTCATTTGATTAAGAAATGAATGAAGATGTTCTCATGCCAGTAGGTACTACCGGTGAAATGTCTTTATCAAAAGAATTCCCCACCACCACCACCACACACAAATCGTCCAATAATCCCAGTTTTCGTGGAGTTTGTACAGTGTAGACGGCCACGAAGGTAAACCAATCAAGCTGCAGATTTACCGACAATACTCGTCAATGAAACGGACCTCGTTATTGTGAAATTCATAAATGGATTTGACTCCTCCCTCACGTTCCCAGGAGGGTTTCAATTTACATTTTTCTCACACACTCCTTTCCTTATGTCTTTCCTTTTTTAAATTTATTTATTTATATTTTTGCATTACTTTAATTTAATGTCTTAATGAACTGTTGTCTATCCTTTCTAATAAAACTATTATAAATAACTATCAGGATAAACATA
>NNCF01137206.1:29378-40004 GCA_002313205.1 Laupala kohalensis
TTACAATATGAAAACATTTTTTTATTATATTAAACGTTAAAAATAGTGATTGCTCGTCACCAAGTCATCCCGAGTTCGAATCCCGGGTGGGGCAAGATAAAATTTGTAGCTTTTCATTTCCATGTCGCAGTTTAAATAGCTGTGGCGTATGAAAAGTTCACCCTCTGCGACTCACTCGGATGCAGCAAACTGGAACATCTGTAGACACTGTTCTTCCGATCTCAAATTCGTAGATGTTTCTAGTGAGTAAACTCAAATCAATAACTGAGCTCGTTACTCCATGGTCCTTGCTGACCGAAACGAGGTCAGCCGACATCATTTTGCTGATGACAAACAAAATATCGTCTTATAAATAAATATTATCCATTAGTTTTGTTCGTCGAGCAACACTTTGCCAAACCCTATCCCGTCCTACCTGATCGATATGTGTAGAAAATCGCTCGCGGGCTACGATAAGCTGACCGTACTGGAACACAACTACGTAAATAACCCTGAATTTTTGCGTTTCTTTTATGTTGAACAGGACAATTAAGTAGCAATAACTTCAGAGCATTAAAATATAATTTGCTCTTGTTTCATCTTTCACCGTTTCCTTTGCGAGATAGCAGTATTTAAAAATTACATCAAGAAAAGAAGCTATGAACTCATTGATGTGAAAACGATATTACTTGATTAGTTGAGTCATAACAAATGATTGCTCTAATTTATAGTGAGTTACGCAATGCTTCATTGGATGCTATCATACATTATTAATAATTTTGCTTGTGTCCTGTTTTCCTTATTACTGCTAAATATGAAACAGAGTGAAACTTGCCTACGACTAGAAGATATGGGGGAAAACTGTCAGCCGTATAAGTTCTAGCCAATAACAGCGTTTTGCGAAATAAAGTGGACGTTCATATGTTCATACAAAATATTAGGTTAAGTTAGATATTGGCTTGCAGATTCATTTCATATTTTTTTATCGTTGAATGGATAAAGGTACATTTTCTTCCCATTCATTTGATAATTGGTCATCAAATCAAACTACGTCACTGTACGATCACAAAGCATTTCATGAAGGCGGTCAGAGGCATTTCAGTGAAGCTTGAGTTTGCTTCCAGGATGAAGACTGTAAGTCATGTTCATTTGGAACACAGGTCAGTTTTGTCCCGTCATTTTAAAAAATGTTGAAAGTTTGAACTTTTTAATTTTTGCTACAGCGTAGTATTTTATCCAAAACAACACTTTATAGAACTTACAGAATAAAGCTATTTAAACCCCATTTTCTATCACACTTCTAATCTTTTAAACATATTACAAAAAACAAATTCAGCGTAAAAAGTTTAAGTCGATTTGCCTCAAAACGTATAAAAAGTTAATATACACCTTCATATACTCAACTTCCCAATGTTTTATAATTCATTATACGCATGCTGATTTCCAATTCTGTTAATTAATTTATAAACAAATATGAATATAGTGTTGTTCTAATTGTTCATGCATATAAACAAAACTTTTCTTCAACAGTTCTCATAAATTAATATGTATACAAAAATTATGAGTATAATTATCTGTATATTTATTGTTCTTGCCAACCATCATAAGTGAACTACGCGAATCCCAAGAACCACATTTAGAGTCATTGGAGACTGCACGAAAATAATTTTTAATTTAACCCTAACACGACCAGGTACATTTTAATTAGCAGCCATTCTAGATTTGTACGTAACTAAACACAAATGAAGTTCATGGAAATGTGGTTTCTTCACATTTTTCTATTACCCGTTGTGTATTTAATATTTGTAATATTTTCTGTAACTAAACAGTACATGATTATTTACTTCCTTAGAAATCGATAGTTTCGAGATATTTCCTCCGACGGCCAGTCGCAGTTCGCATTGTGTTGTGCTAGGTCGTGTTTCTGTCCGATGTACGTAAAATGAACTTTGTAACCATCGCTAGCATTCGTGTTCATGAACCAGAGTATGTTACTGTATTAAGTGTTAATGTTCTGTGGTACAAAGCGAATGGTTTACGTAAATATTAGATGGGTTTTATACTTCCGAAAATATGACATTAACTGGTATGATTGAACGATAACAGATTGCTCCTACTTTACTGTTGATGATCCTCAAGGTAAGTTATAGATTCCTACAATTCTTACCTATTTAAGGTAGTACTGGTGTAGGTAGAATTAAATCAATAAAATATCTTAAATTGGAATAAATAAATAAACCGGGTAACATGTTCTTGTTGTGGGTCAACGTTAGAAAAACATACTTCACCGGTCATTTAAATGAAATAATTGCCATTATAATTGTTGATCGTGTAATACATTGCGTCTTATATAGAAAACACTTATTTTATTTTTATATGACTAAAGTGTTGGAAGTTGACTTTGATTTGTAGTAAACTTTCCGTAGTTTTTTTTCATCACTTTTATCTATAGGTCACCGGACATTTGAGAAAGGTATAACTTCTTCGGAGATGAGATTCGTAAATCACGAAACTGTAGTACATCTCAGCTCTTATGCATTTCTAGGCAGTTCCTGAATACTGTTTGTACAATACTATTAACTGACAGATATAAATTATATCGAGTTTCTTCTTCGTTATATTGTAGTGTTTTATAACAATTAGAACAGAAATAAAGAAAACAATTATACATCCCGGTGATTTGAGTAACTTCGAGTGCTGTTCCCACCTCAAACGTGTAAATCAATCTGAAACCATTTGAACGAATACTTACAAATTGGGTGGGAGAAATATTAATCATGTAGGTAATAACTGTAAATAACTATCGATTTAATTTTAGATTTTTGTTGTACCAAATAAATTCTAGGACTTTTCACAATTGTACTACATGCTTTATATTAATGAAATTCGTCATCTATGAATTAGTACGATACAGAATTTTTGCATCAGTATTTGTTTTTCATTGTATTTTAATATCTCGCCTTAATTATGATACATCGAAATTTTCAGAATTGTTTTACACTCGAACCAAGTAGTGTATATCTTCTTTCCTTCACTCGGTTGATATTCTTTTTTATATATAGTAGACGAATGTTTTAAGGAATCACAAAATATTCACAGTGACAAAGTTCTATTACTTTCTGATAAAGTCCTGGTACTTTCTGGATGTGTTAGTCAGTTGCGAGTTATTTTTACGATACATACGAAACATAATAAAGAGAGACTTAAACGTTACTCAGTCAGATGTTCGGTACAACCGCGTCTCGTTCTCGGTTCCTCCCTTTCCTCGTCCTTGATGCAACGACGCGGGGGACAACTCTATGCAGGAGAAAGACGACAGCGTTGGCAGATAAATTATTTGCAAGAAGAGTAGTGTAATCAATTAAATATTAATAATATAATTTTTCCTTTAATAAATTGGAATACTTAATTTAGAGCAGTGCTGTCCAACTGGTGTCACGTGAAAAGTATTTCTCGAGTTCTAGTGCATTTTACATCAAACGTTGGGGGGCACGACTTCGTGTCATAAATCTGTGCTGTCAGAATTAATATTTGACGTGGTATATCAGTGAAGACAAAATACGAAGGATGTGAGTTGTAGTTACGTTAACGAAATTACCATTGCGGTACCAAATTACCGACAGCGGTGGCCTAGAGGTAGCGTCTTCGCTTCCACGATCCCGCTGAGCGGTAGAGCGTGGGTTCACACCCTGCTAGGTGAGGTTTTCAGCTGGGGTTTCCCACACCTATTCCAGACAAATGTCGGTTCGGTTTCTAAAGTTCCTCGGCAACCCTACATCTCTCCTTCCCAATTCCCTTAGCCAATCCCAAAGGTTAGGTGGAAGTTCAGGCCTCATGGCCCAAAAATAAGAAAATAAATGAATTGCAACCAATTTATGTATTTCATACCATGTTTCCGACGGCACGACCGTCATCATGCAAATGTGGATTCAGATTCAGACGTGATGGCGTCAATGCTGTCGAAAACATGGTATGAAATATATAAATTGATTACCACGGCAAAACGTGGAAATTTCGTTAATGAGAGAAAATAGAAAATTGTGTTCAGAATTACCCTGTCATAGTTACAATATCAAAACATTTTATCACAATACTAAACATTAAAATACTTTTTAAACATGAAGAAATATACCATTTAATTTTCCCACCTTGAAATAATATAAATTTGTTGATGTGGATCCAAATATCGCGTTACAAGTAAATAAATATGACCCACTAGTTTTATTCGTGGGACAACATTTTGCCAAACCCCGCCCCGATCGATCGAAAATGTATAGAAAATGGCCCACGGACTAAGATAAGTTGGACANATTCTTTAAGAGAAATATTTTACTTCGTATTCACATCTTATGAAAACAGGAATTTTCTGTTCAGAGCGCTGCTGTTTTTACTTTTATTATACAACTTAAGGAAGTTGGAAGACTTCGAAAACAGCATGATCTCACGATAACTTTGTCAGATGAAAATGGCGACGAGGGGAATCGAACACGGGACTCCTGTTTTGATCGCAAGGGTGTAATCCACATCACTCGTTTGCCTTCCACAACTGTTCACCATTTCCATCCAGGTTTCGGTGGAAATAAACGACATTATTACGTAGGTACGTTTGAAACCGTTTCTTAAGCGCACATAGTAGTTCAATTATATCGTGTATGGGGATCAATGGGTCTCAGGTCTGGGTGGGAATGGTGCGTATTGTGAAAGGCGAACGAGTGGTGTAGTGGTTAACTCCTCTGCGATGAAATAGCAACTCTGAGTTCCGGGATCGATTCCGATCTCGTCGCCATTTTCACCTGACCGAAAGTTATCACACATCTTCTCCACGTGTGGAAAGGGTACACAGAAGAAACTGATGATGTTCCATAGCGTGCAATGACAGACTGTACTCCAGTGATGCTCCTCCCCTCGTCTGCTGCAGAGGCACTAGTGATCCGTTCATAATATTGGGAGGCTACCCCTCTACAGAGTGGTTGCTACATGATGATATGACCCCTTGGGCTGGTGAATCTGCTCATTTCATACCGCTGCAGTTTTCAAAATTAAAGCCACATATTTGCTGTGCAGACAAATTTGGTCTTACCTGCACATGGGATGATTGTAGTGAAAATAAAGAGTGAAGAAGGATGAGCAAGATGAATATAGATTGCCAACAAGAACAAACAATTTAATGAAACATGCCATGAAAGTAATGAAGAATAATGATATAGTACTGGTTTCCATGTGAGTGTGATGAGATGAGATGATCTTGGAAAGTCAGCTTAGACGATGTTGACGGTAGAGTTGAATCGGTGTGTTGATTTCGAAGTCCAAGGTTTGAAGACCTATGTTCACGTGGACGAAAGTGCCTTCTGTAGCGTAGTAGCGAAGGGTTGAACTGGAGAAAATGTCGGCTAGCATGACGACCCACGATAGAAGTGATGTGAAGCGAGGTGTGTTCTCTTACAAGGTTATGGAGCGAAGTAAACAGTTCGAATGAAAGGACCCTTCTGTCTAAAATCTCTCGTCTTTGTGCGCGCGGTTGCATGTTCGATTAGTGCAATCGATTGCGTGACGTCATGAGTCGACCAGCTATCGATTGTTTACCTGTGTCGTGAGGATTACGTGAAATAATGACATTCCTGGACTCGTCCAAATTAAGTAGTACAGGATCGTGATTTGAAAATGTAATCAGCAAAGGAACTTGTAATTAATGGATCCGATTATACGATGTCCAATGATATCCTCTAATTTTTTTTATAACTCCATGGCGTGAAATTTGAATAAACCTATGGTGTTAGAGGAAATTCTCTAGAGAAATCCAAAAATTAAGATGAGTCACTGAACTCATACAAAGAGTGTGCGTTTCAATGATGACTCACTTGGCATAATAGGATGATGTGATAAAAATGTCTGTACATTTGCTTTTCTTTTCTCAAGTATGAAATAAGTCTTGTTCTCTTATAAATTCGCAATCATCGGATACCATGCTGTGTTAATCCAATACGGATATTCATTGCTTGAATACGTTTAAATAATAAGAAAATCAGATTTCAATTATGCTCATGAATATGTATTCCTATATTTTGGTTTGTCCTTACTAACAGATGAAATCTGTTCATTAGTTTGTGTATCCTCGAAATATAAATACTTGACTGTACTTACATGTCAATCTAATTAAAAATGGTGGTAGATAGCAATGAAATATATTCAACCAAGTTTATCCCCGGTTTTAAGCTACTCCGATGAGTACATAGAATGTTTCCTTACTGGTTTTTAAAATATGTGTTCATTGCCTATACAGGATATAAAAATAGATAATTCTACCTCTTTCTTTATTATAAGCAGACAGTTATTTTGTTTTTAAAACCTCACACAAAAACACACGTAACACACATTAAAATTTATTATTGTGATAAATGCACCAGTAAAAACACATGTCAATTTTTTTTATTAAAATCATATATTAAAACTAAAATAAATGTTTTTGTTCGCTACGTTTCGTTCTTTCTGTTCAAGACGTCTTGAGGCGTCTTATTACTGTACAATGATAAGGAAACTAAGGCAGTCACAGGCTGACTTAGTCCATTTCTCAAAGTTATTCAAGAACATTTAAGTTATCTGACAAAATACCAAGTATAAACTAGAATATTTAATATTTAATTTATTCCTTAGTATATTTTCATTGTTGTTTGCGAAGAGTCAATAAATCTACGCCGCTTTACGTTGTTACATTTCAGTTTTTACTACTTTTGTCGGTACAATTATCATAAGTTATCATGGGATTTATAGAATACATTATTTATGTAAGTAAGTAATGATTGGCCCGGATTATTATTTATCTTAAGTGACATGTCATTGACTCGAAACTGAAATTACGTCTACATGACAGTCTCTGTCAGTAATTCTGACACCCTTCCCTCTTTGTTTATTATATTACAAATTATTACATTTTGCGAATGCTACTTATTATAAATTTAGTATTTATGAATTAACAATTCTCAACACCTGTCTAAAAATACGTGAACATCGCAAGGATAAAATTCCAGTGGTTACGACAATAAATAAACCTCACATTGAAACACGCAGTCCCAATATTAGGATGCAAGGGAATTACACACAGCTATTAACCGATAATAAAGCTTGACTGACAGAGAACTAACCACGTGCGTGTCTACGTTTCTCCCCTCCCAAAACCTGACGCCTCATCCCCCTTTGATTAACGTCAACACCCTGTGCGACCACGATAATTCTTTTCTCGTTGTTCCTAGACCATCTTTAGTGTGCGTCCACCCTTACTATCTTGCCTCGCCATCCTCCCCCTCGTTTCCGCCCCACTGCTCCCCCCACCTCACACACGCCTTCAACCCCTAACGCCCTCATGGACTCCACATTTCGATTAATCCGAAGCTGGGAACGCTATCGCGATGGAGGGGTGGGAAGGCGCCCCTCTATTTGCACTCACTTCCCTCATATTTGCAGAGTCTTGCGAGGTGCTTATCCTTTCAAAAGATCGATGCTGGTTTATTAACGGGATGCCCGGCTAAGGGCTGAAGCCGCGCTTTCTGGTCTATCCTGGATTACTAGTCACCAGTTCACGATTTTTGGAAAAAATCAAGATTGATTTCTAGCTTTACTCACGACGGGTGGGTGCAACCTAGTAATCACCGATTCGAACCATTTTTTGCGCATGTTTTGTTCATAACTAAAAAGGTCAATTGCCCCCCTCTAGTGACTCAGATAGTATCGTTCTTTGCTCTTCATCTAGTCATCCTGTGTTTCCCCCTCCCCCCCCCAAAAAAAAATGTCCCAGTTCATATAGCTGTGGCACAAGAAAAGGGTACCCTCGTTCCTCTATCCAGCTCCTTCTAGTACCAATACCTCTAACCATTACTAACTACTCCTGCTAACCTCTCCACGTGGGCCAAGTTGTTGGTTAACTCAACCTACTAACAATAGCCCTAGCACCCACCTCCTACCTCTTATCGCTCCATGTAGATAAGCTTCAATCGCACGCTACATTTCCCATTTACAAATTCTGCAATGGAAAAAAGAAGGCCAATAGCCAGAAGAAGATCCACATTTGAAAAGGTTTAGAGAAAATCTTTTTTCGAAATTTCGATGGCCATTCATATTCTTAACATATTAGCCTTAGCGCAGCGACGAGTCACTAACTTTCAGATTGACAGATGCGCTGAAGATATTAAACATCGAAACCTAAGCTGAGATGCTCCGTTACATTTTCTGACCTCCTAAGTGTTGGTAGTCATTATTTGTTATTCTGAGGCCTAGTGTTCTTCTTTATGTGTAGATGCATATATAAAAGAGAAAGTTTTGAAATTAATAAAAATAGAAAAGTTAACACACAAAAGTTTTGTGAGTGACTTTGATGTGTTTTCTTTTCTTTCTTCTTTTCATTTACTTCGAAACTTTTTATTTTATGGAAGACTAGCATCGCTTTATATTCATGATTTGAAAATAAAATATCTATTATTATTAGTAGCAATTAAAAATAATATTTATAATATATAAAATTAATGTGTACCTATTCTTCAGTCGTTTTGTGAGCAATAAGTGATACACAGGAATAAACAATATAAAAATTACACAAATATTTGCACAGTTGTATTTGGTTGTACAGCACCTATCGTCATTTCAACTTGAGTTCCGTCACCTGCTTCATGCGTCCGTCCGATCTCCTCCCCTTCCCTACCCTCTTCACTCTCGTGTTGACATCATCCCCCTCGATCCACTTTTCATCTGTATTTCTCTCCCCTTTCATTTCACCCTTCGCGTTGTGGAGAAAAAACTGTTTCGTGATGGGGTGGTTTTGTTGGGTCAAGCAGCAACTCATTTCGTTCTACAATCGCTGTCCAATCCACAGAAAGAGAAATGTGTTTGGTCGAGGAAAATTGTACCGATTTTAGATGTGGGAGGCAATTTACATTTGGTTTCTTTTCAATATCTGGTGGAGATTGGCGGCATGTGCGTGTACTACATGTCTTCGTTTTTTTTGGGGAATATTCTCATAACTCTGTTCCATTCCTATAACTTCGTGCATGGAGGGGACAAAATTTTCGAAAAGAAACTAGTGATGCAAAACCATTGCACATAGTTTCTCATATACGTTTTTCCATCTGCAGCAAAGAGACAAAAAATATCGTAAAAGTTTTACGTAAATGTAACTTCATTGTAGATGGAAATTGATTTATTTTCGTATCTGCAGTGCGTTTGCTGTCCTCTTATGTATTTTATTATTATATCTTTCATTTCAGTTTACGAAAAGTGTATTTTCCGTCTGCTTGGTTCATTTACCAGCTAAATATTATTAAAACTTCTTGAAACTAATGTGTAAGTGTAGCAGACAGAAATTATTTTACTGCGTCTATACCAAACTTTAAAGCGAAATACCGTTAATGCGGATGTAATGCATTCTAATTGTACTTTACGAATAGAAAATTTATGCAAAATCGTTGGAGCCGTTTTTGAGAAATATTCGAAAGAGTACTTTGACCTTCATGTGAAGTAACCTTTGTTTTAAAGTAGAAAAAAAATTATCGCACGTGCATCGGCAACAAGTAAATACTACCGTAAATGCGAAATGCGAATTACACATATTCATCCGTTTACTCAGAATCTCTGCACACTCACGGACAGACGGACTTTATACCAAAAACAACTTTTTTCTGAATCATGGATAACCAAAATTGGATACTTCCATCGAAATCTCGCTTTCGAATTTTTTCACGATTACGAAATATTCTATATACTACGTACTTGAGAAAGTAAAATATTGACGTTTCTCGCATGAGGACGAAACGACACTATATCGTGCGTGTATGCGACAATTAGTCGCGATAATTTTCTTCTTCTTCGTGTTGGGTCAGATCTTAGTGAGTGTGTTGTCGACGATTGTTCCATGACAAGGCTCCTAGCTACATATAACTTTTCTACTTCAGTCATCTCCTTCTTTTAATCTGAGTTGAATATACATCGCTCAGCTATACAGCTCTATCAGATGTTGGATGGTTACCATGCTCAATATTTTTTTTTACCAACTATTAAGACATAAGACAGACAAATAAGATTGGGGAAATTCATTGAGCACCACCTAAGAATTTCCTCATTTGTTGAATTAAATCTCAGAGTGATCTATGAAATATAAATGAAGAGGGTAACGGTTGCGTCCTCTAGCGGTGAGGGGACCTTCTTTGCCGAAGTGGAAGTGCGCAGCGCCTTGAATTTTTGGTAGAGAAAAAGAGGAATAATGTGGTTTTGCGTGAATGTAGTCGTGGATGAAAGGAATCTTCAAATCTTTGTGAAGAGAGGAATTTCGGATAAACCAGGGTGCTTTGGTGTCTAAACGGAGTATTTCGTTTTAAAAAACCTGAATTTTGCGGATGTTGTACCATACGGGGCAAGTGTATAGTAATAGGGGTCGAAGACTAGTTTTGAGGAGGACGAGTGAAGATTCGCAGCTTATAGAGGAGCATCGGTTGAAGTTGAGCAAGTGGTTGATTTTTGTGTCGAGGTGTAAACCGAAGTACCTGATCGAGGATTGCGGGGGTGACCAGGAAATACTGACGTTATTTGTAGATAATGGAAGAGGGAATGTTGGAAAACGAAGGGAAAAATGTTTGCAGGCGATTTGGAAGGGTCCGGAAGTATTTT
>NNCF01137206.1:47786-65096 GCA_002313205.1 Laupala kohalensis
TTGTCCTCTGCGTAAGACTCCTCTTCCTTTCTCTTACGTCCTCCTTGACCGCGTGTCATCAACCGCATGTCTTGTATCACCTGACACTTCCTGTCCACTGCCCTCCTATTCCCTCATCCCTTGTTAGTTGCGTGTTCCAGGGTCGCTGTTCAACCGCGGCGCACAACTGTATCAATTCCACGCCAATTGAGACTCCTCTGTGGATGCGATGAAAGGGGAGGGTCACTTGTGACTACGACGTATTGGTTCTGTGGAGCGCACCGGTTTCAGCGTTTGAAGCGGGCTGATCACGTTCTACAGAATCCGTGAGGGTTTTTATTACGTGGGATATACAACAAGACGATCAAGTGTCTGTGTTCAGCAGTGTACCTCCGCAGCGTGCCTCCACCAACATGATACGTACTCGTAAATTTGAACATAAATAAACGCTTCAACTTTTTTATAAACAAATATAAGCTTGAGTTATGTAATACAACTCCTATGCATTAAATAATGAACAACATTGAGCATGTTACATACTCAAATTTCAATTTTTACTAGATCTAAAACGTTCCTGTATTTGAATGTGTGGACCTCCAGAAGAAACCATTCGATGTAGTTACGCTACTGTCTGTATATAGGAACAGTTCTTCTATACATCTTACATTGTACGTACTCTCTTTACGGATGCGTTTCTCCACACTACAGAGGAATGACGTTGGTGAATGGGAGTAAAAAATCAGTTAGCGTAATATTTACGCGTGAACATATATGACCCGAAGTGTGTGGCAGAACTGGGGTTCTAGTTATTCATGTATATTTAGCCCAGGTTATGGTTAAAATATAACCGAAACTCGCGAACTATTGTCCTGGTTTTTCGCAACCTGAGCAAATCCTTAAGAAAAATACGAGCTGGGGACTCGAGGCGGGTGGTGCAGTGGGTAGCGCACCTGCGACCAGAGCAGGAATCCTCGATTCGAGTCCAGGTCCGTCATAATTTTCACATGGCTGTTCTCCGAAGTTGTGAGTTGAAAGAGAACAGATTAGTTATCACAGTAGTTTTGTTTCCTTTAATATCTAAAAGTCAAATAAAGTAGGACACGTAGAAGAATGGTAAATCGATGTTTTAACGGTATCTAAGTTATCAGAGTTTGCGCATTAGCTTTTCTGGACTTTGAGATTCTCCCCAGAATATTTGTTTTAACTCTTGAGTTCGAATGTAGTCAAATGGCGCCCCTTTGTACTCTTTCTGCTCCCTTTCGCTCGCCCTGAGCCGCAGCCACCACCGCTCGCCGAGTTATTCAACTCGGTGCTGCAAAGAACAGGAAGCTTGCAAGTCAATTAACCCGACGCTATTAACTAGCGAGACACAGTGCACTTGGCGTACCATGGAGCTTGCATGTGAAGTTTCCTTTCTGGCTTCAAAGTCGGCGTCATTAAGCGCTGTTTGTTTTGGACCCAACAACCGACTGGCGGTAGACAAGCGCGCGAATGTGGAAAATGCTTGAAACATAACATCCCTTTCCGGAGCGGAACAAAACTCGAGACGTACTCGTATTTTCCGATTTCTGAATAACAATTTACACAGGAGTTCTAACATTGATTTCTAATTAAAAGAAATGACTTAATGCTAGTATTAATAGTATTCTAAAGTATGAACAGGGAGACAGAGATTTTCAATTTGTTGTGGGGTTGAGGGAATGTATAGAAAATGTGTCGTTAGCTTCATGTCACATAATTTATATTTGCTTTACGCTCGGAAAACTAAATGATGTATGAGAAGAGTAGTTAAAAATATTATTATGAAATCTTCTTTACTTCGTATAATAAAAGTTACCCTAAAAATATTGACACATTTTACATGAAAAAAACGACTAATGATTCTTTCATTAGAATTCAATTCCGTTTGCTAAATTCCAATTGTAGAAATGAAAAATGGTCTGCTTGGGCGTCTCATATCGTAGTCGGAGTGAAGGCGTTTGGGTTCGTGGTATTTTGAACGTTATTGTGATGCAAGGATAAGTAAAAATAATTTTCGAAGTTTCGGAAGAAAATACTTGCATGTTATGCATGAAATTTAAAACATAACATTCTCCACCTTTCGTTCACAACGCGGGTTAACGTACCTGTACTAAATAACTATAATTTTTTTTTTTTGACACACTTGTACGATTGCCATTTGTATTAATAGTAGTAAATTAGGAGTAGTAATTAATTCTATTTTTATTAGTAGTAGTAAGGGGCAGAGATATATTTGTAATGGGCGTCATCTTTTAAATATAACACAGTTTTCTGATATGATGACAAATAGCTTTTGGTGAGAAGATAGTTGACATGTAAACTGAACTAATGCCGGAACGGACTGATTAAATTTGTCCAAGTTCGCATTTATAGAAAAATAACGCCTAAAATCATCCACTGTATTCAAGACAATAACCCGAAAGATCGTAACCAGTGTTGTCAAAGAAAAAAATCTTTGAAAGAAATTGGTAACCTCCTTTGTTCTTGATAATTGTTTTATTAAATATGCGTTTACTCACTGAGTCACAGCTTCTGGAATTTACTGCTCAGTCTCGTGAAACCGACGAAGAATAACAACATTAGAGAAAATTTATATATATATATATATATATATATATATATATATATATATATATATATATATATATATATATATNATTTTTATTCAGTAAATATGCTAATAAGATATTGTGCAAATACATGTATGTGAGTTCAATGTATATACAGTCTTACATCAGGAAAATCACCTCACTGCGCGAGTTCCACCCCTGGTGTTTCACAGTCACAAGGCACTAGCGCCCCTAGCGGTGAGACTGAGAGGTGAGAACCCTCAAGGGCTAGTGGCGCCCTTCTTCGTCCTCGAGTCCTTCGCGAACGCAGCAACCGACCCTAGCACCCTTGGTGTCGCGCTCTGCAACGGGATCAAAGGACCCGCCGTGGACGCGACTCCGTCCACTCTTGTGTTTCCCGCACTCACACAGACCTCAATACCTTACTTGTGGGTGAAATGCGTGCTTTGAAGTTATTGTACACATGAACAATCAAATAACGAAAGGTTGAAACAGGTTCTATCGACCACATGTGTTCATGTGAGGAAAAAAAATCTATATGTTTGTTCCATGACTTACCAATTTCTTTTACTGCATCATTCACCAGGCAGTGCAAATTTATTGATGGTCTAATCAGAAGGTATTTTTACCCGGAAATCTTTTAGAGATTGGTGATTTTTTGTTCCTGTAAAGGGTTGAGAGCAATTTTGTTCCTTCGAAAAAAACAAAGAAAAATTCTAAAATCCCCAAAACTTTCTTCGATTTTTAATTCGTTACAGAAAAACTGTGCTTCTATGAAAAGAAACTCGTTGCAAAAAATAAAGTAGAAAAAATTTCCTTTGCTTTTTTTTCTCTCTCTCAGATGATGAGCAAACCCGCTAGATGTTGAATTTATACTCCAGCATTTTGGAAATTTTTATTTGGATGTTGTGGTGAAGAACCTAAACTGTGCTCCGTAATGTACATAAAGACCCTTATTACGATTTTTGCTTTTCCACTCCGGAAAGTACGTATGAAGAAACATAAAAAACAAAAAATCAGGCATTTTTGTTAGCTTTTTTTTACGGGAAACACAAGTTTCAAAGGAAATAACTAATTATAGCAAAAATTTCCCGTAACCTCTTCCTTTGCGTGTTTAGGGGCAACAAAATTGAATTCTTAACAAATGGCCTGAGAGCCTTACAGGAGCGAAAAATCTCTATTTCTCGAAAACATTCCGGGTAGATCCTTTTTTTTTAGCACCGAAGAAATTACTGTACTATGATGTCCATGTAGCGGTTGAGTGAATGATGAAAATAGTTCGGTTAATTTCGGTCTTTAGTTCATCATTTATCGTTTCCCTTTACGGAAATACTTGTATGGACGATCCCGCCTGTCTAGTTGTCAGTCATTTTACTGGTTACCAACGTATCAACTTTCGTAAATTCCCAAACGTTTAGGATGCAATGAAGGTTTCACTATTGATTTGTCAATCTGCGCTTATTTTCGGAGTTTTTTTTACACTGAGTCAATACGAATTTCAGGAAAAGATCAGACTGTTACTTCAGCAAAGCAACTCATTTGTAGAGTTTGTATAGTTTGAGGTCACAAAATCATCCACTGTGCGTAAGTCTTTGAAATAAAAAATATATCATTGAAGTAAGAGTCACGAGGTTCATTGTGACTAATTTTTAAAATATCAACGGAAAATCAACAACAAATTTTACCATTTTTGAACACACAATTTCCGAGAGAGTACCTACTCGTTTACGTCGTCTACGGGCGGTTGAAAAATGCGACGGACGAGGACCTCCTGCTTTGGCCGTGCAGTGGTAGCCATAGTGCGAGTACTACCATGTCAACCAACACACCCCTATCCCTTTGTACGATGGCTCATCATATTCCATACTTCTCACTTTCTACACCATTCATCCTCCCCTCCTCTTCAATCATCCCCTACTGCGGCCTCGTCCGTCTTTCACTGATACCAAATGGGTATCACCCTGCGCTGCCCAAGCACTTATTTTACAGCTAGTTTTAATGCGTTTCCAAAAGCAAGAGGACAGCAATAACGGGACATATCGATAACGAGAACGTTAGCGGCTGCCGCTGACGGGCACGAGCGTTTCCAACGGTTGCACGGAGAAAAATCGCCCGCGGTATTGGAAAAAAAAGGGATTTTATGATGTCGTAAATTGCGTGACGGAATCACCTCACGCACTCTGGCGTCGAAGACCAGTTGGTGGGAAGGTGACGGTTTCGATGAGGGGAAAAAAAGATTAAATTTCTGTTCAAAAATTTATAGTAGTTATTATATTTAGTTATTATAATCTGTATTATTTTGTTTCCAAGACTTTAATCTATTGGCTCTGTAATCAGCGGGGTAAGAGTGCATTTATTTTTTTCATTGTAGTATTTGTAATTGGAAAATGTAGCGTGCTATTGAAGCTTATCTACATGGAGTGGTAGGTGGTGGGTGGCAGGGGTTATTGTTAGATACTAGGAGTATTATAACGTGGATAGTCTTTTATTTTTTTGTCTTTGGTTACATGACTGCCTTGTCTATTAACACAGTCATTACAAGTTCCATTCGCAATATTTTCCTCGTCCTTCACCAATTTCATCACGTCTGCGTCTCTGCTGTTTTATTGTTGTTTCAACTCCCTCATCTTCCTTTATTATGTCTCTCAATCCTGTACTCATATGCCTCTGTTACTTATAAAGTCATGTTTGTCTTCAATATTAAATTTCGCGTCGCTCTTCATTTTTCGTATGTAGGTAGTTCATCTTCTCCATACAGAAAGAGGGTTGGTTTTTCAACAGTCATAGTTATATATGAACTGGGACATTGAAGTGAAACGCTACAAGTGTTTTTTGGTCCCACCGGAAATTAAACGTGGAGTGACTCAGTGGCGAGCAATCATGCTAGCCTTGCGCTACCAGAGGTGCAGTCGTTTGAAAATTGCCTAAAGTACTTGCGAATCCTTAGTTCACTGCGTTTATGGGGTTAAACGGTATCACTGGATGACTGTTCTTGTTCATATTTGTCAGAGTTAGCTGACTCCAGTTGATCTATTAGGTCTTTAGTACGTACCAAAGTAAATGGATAAGACGTTAGATACAAAATTTGCATTTAGGGAATCCTAAAATGTTGTATTATTAGACTTGATGCACAGCATAGACCCGTTTCGCAACATCCGATCTCATCCGTACGAGAATAATCACTGGATGATAAAATAGGTCTACTTATTCTTTTACCGGATCCGTGCGATAGCGGAAAGAGTCCGAAATTTACTTTACGTACGGAAGCCCATTCGGACGGGAGCGCATAGCTCATTGAAATGAGTGATTTCTAATTTTTTATTTCTGCTTTTGTAAAAATTTCAGTTTTTGTCGGATTCTATATTATATATCCCAAATCACGGTGGACGATGAATGGCTTCGTGAGAATTAAATAGATGAAAAGAAATTATGATGAGGAGAGAAAAAAACGTCCGTACGGAAAAAAACCTAATGCAACCCAAAAATGTACCAATGAACCTAGCATCCAAACGGACATAACCGAATCGTATGCAAGGGTATAGCTTCGAAAATATCTTTGGCTCATCTTTAGCAAGTTATCTTCCATGTGCGCCTAACAATCGTTTTCGCTTATTCACTAGCAACTCCGATATTTGTTGATCATTTCACTTCGTCACCTCGCATCCAAGCAATCTAGAGGAAAGAACATGGAGGACAAAGCACGGAGCATTATGCTGCAGTTGATTTGTTAGTGATTCCATTTGTTTGGGAATAGGGTTATTCAGTATCTCGAGAACTTGAAAATTCTTAAGTACTCCTCAAAATATATTTGTATTCATATATTGGAATAATAAATTCGAATACATACATCAACTGAAAATAACCAGAATATTGAATTCAAAATCATTTATCCTACATTTGAGTCGCCTTCATCAACTGTATAATTGAATGCTTTTTTCTTATTTGTATGACAATTCTTATCTGCTGTTTCCAGCCTTTCTATGCGTTTCAAGTAAGTTAAGAAATGAAATTTATTAATTTTAGCTTTTCCAGTATAATAATAACAATAATGTTAAAACATAAGTATTACCTGTTACCGCTGGGACTAGGGAATGATCATAAAAATTCTACATAAAAACTTAGTAAAGATCTCAGGAGAGTGAAGAGTGGGAAAATGCATCGCTGGGAAGAGCTCACATCCTGCGCAAGGCACTTCAAATGCACGAAATTGAAAAGTCAGAACCTGATGAAAAGTGGTTGCGACATGGTCTGACTAGCAAATGAAGACCATGCTAACGAGTGCTGTGAAGAAAAAAATGAAATAATTAATAATAATAATAATAATAATAATAACAACCATTCCACAAGTGTCGCGGTCCGAGCTTTGTTTGGGACACATATGGTACACCCTTATGGTACAGAGGAACTATCTGCGTGTGAGTGCGAATACGTTTTGGATATCAATCGACGCAGACGCCTCTCACCTGCGCGTGAAAATAAAAAAAATAAAAAATAAAAAGAGAGAGAAAAAGGGGGGAGATGATTCGTGGAGGCGTAAAATTAACGCGAGGAAAATTTAGCCGCAGGTTAGCCAACTGTGCGCAGCCGAAGTCACATGGAAAGAGAAGGGAGGTTTGTCGCTCACATTTTTATTTTTTTTGCAGTGTCGTAGGGAAAGCAACTTTTTAAAGGCAACTGGGATACGTGGTATAATGAATAAATGTGTGAAAATCATTTAATATTTAGAAAGCAAAATATTATCCTAAAATCGCTCAGGAGATTTTATTTCTTTTCCTTACCCGACTTACGATAAGTTCATTATTACTTATTGATTGGACTCAGCTGTTTTCACTCTACCGATCAAGTAATCTCTAATAAAAATAAGTACAAAAGTATTGTAATTACAGTTTCACCTTCAAGAATAATTTATAGATGAATATAACGCCGAACGTACAAAAAAGGATAAGACATTAATGTCATATATCTGAGGTTAATTATTCATTTCAAAATATCTAAACACAAATTATGCTCTTGCTATATATTTTCGAAAATTTTGTGAAATATTTTGCATGCAGCTAGAAAGATGGGTTTGAGTTTGTATTTTTTCTTATCTGTTTTTATCTATTCTCACTTTCGTTGTTGCTTTCTTGAGTCCATCTTTTCCGTAATAATCTTTCAATAGCCTCTTCCTTTCTCCAAGTTATTCTCACAGGATCGTAACGAGGATGACAGAAATAAACTTAGTACTTTAAGCGTCTAATATCAATTCGTGAAACCTTCACTATTTAATGTATAGAGCTGTGTAATATATGGGAAAATATACTACGTTCTAACACTATCAAATTGTTGGGTAAAATAATTTATGGGGAGTTTTTTTATACGCTCTGAATTCTGATCAAAACACTTGCTCGTTAGTTCAAACCTAAAATTGAAAATTAAAGGAAATAATAACTAATGTGGTAAGAAATATTTGTAATTTCATAAAATTGATTTCAAATTCTGCCAAAAAAATTCCAATAAAGTTTGTATCGGAGATATCATACAAACGAGAAATCCAATATATATGTATCCTTCCTTTTATTTGGAGGAAGGTCTCGTATGGTAGGCATGCATTCTAAAACTGCTGTGTGGGTGGTGGTTAACACTCCTAGACGGCAAGCTTCTGAATTAAACACCGCTCTGAAGAGCCCCGAATGACCACAGACTGTGTTGCGAGGCGTAGGGAAGGCTCAGGACTACGTGGACCGGGAATGACTTACGACTTTAGGTAAAAATGCAATTTAAACTTTTTTGAAACATTTACCGATTGAAAGAAGTAAAAAAGGAGAGTAGTAGAAAATTTTGTTGTATTTCGTGGATTTACATTTAAAATCTTTTAATTTTTGTCTGTTCTCAATATTGATAAAAATCACGAAGCGCTATTTTATGTTTAAAAGATTTTATGTTTGAATCTACATTCACAGAACTAACTGATAATTAAAAGTGACTTGTGTTTGCAATACAACGAATAATTCATTACAAATATTGACAGTTCGAAGAAATCGAGAACTGGCATGTAAAGTTCTAAATGTCTCTGAAGTTCGGAAACAAAGTTTGTGACTCTTGCAGTACTTCAATCTCACTGCGAATATTGTTTATTGCAATTTCCATTGTGTGGAAATCGATGCAGTCACAAATTGGCAAAAGTCAAATTTATCAGACTGGGTTCTAAATTGGTATTTGAGAAAATCCACCTCTTAGGACGTTTAAAATAAAATAAATACTGTTATCAAATACAGATCAGAAATCGAATTTACTCCAGGAATAAGCAATAAAATTAATAGAAACTAGGAAAGTTGTCACAAATAAATTGATTCCGTGTACCTCACGTGTTGAAAGAATGGGATTCGTAAAAAGGCAGACGACACTGCCCACAAACCAAAGAAGGAATATAAGGAAAAAATATTTTTTTACAAGAAAGGTAGAGGACGGAAAATAGATTAGACATATTAACAATTTTTTAAGAAAGATGGAATAATTACAAGTGATATCAGAACTCGAGCAATAAATAGATTGCTCTCTAAAACTGGAAGAGTGAATACCTCGGATGATGAATGAAAATCGAACGTCTTAACGAATGAAATTTCACTTTTCTTTCGGAGTGAAGTACAATTCCGAGAAGTGTCATTACTATGCAATTATAAATTGCTTTGAATTTGTTTTGTTTGATTCGTGGAGTTAATAATCGATTACACGGACATCGATTTACCGCAGTATTTGTTTCATCATATTTGTAACTCTTTTGGTCATTTGCGTCTCGCGTCTCAAGAGCACCAAGTTTCACCAAGTGATTTTTCCAATGTCGCAGAAAGATTCGTAGTATATGATTTGCGGGTAAAATGGAAAACAAACATACAGCCAATGGGGGATCTAGACCTTAGTCAAGTGGGGGGGGTGCTAACCGGGGAAGAATCTGGGGAGCATTTTTGTTTAAAAATTATGGTTTTACAACACATTTCATAAATATTATCTTTAAATAAAATGCGTCAAATAAATAATTAACAATATTAATCTGGTACCACTTTTACGAAGTATGCCTTTTATGAGTTTCAATTTTATCTGTTAAGAGTTCAGGTCCAAGTCTAAGGGACGATACCCCCCTTAGGCTCCCTCCCCCACCACCCCACCCATAGATCCGCAAGTGCGTATAGCCCATGTATAGAACGACTTCCATGCATGTCAAGTTATCTCCTAATTCCCTTTGTGAGCATTTAACCAGGGCTTCTCCTCTGGACCCGCGAACCATTTCCAGTTCATTTGCTCTAGAATCGTATTTGCCGTGGCGCTCGCCAGGGGTGCACCTGTCGCGGGGTGGTCTGTGTATGCAGCCCCGGGGAATCACCAGTGCATCCAGCGCTCTGTGCTGCGCCGCTTCACGGGCGAAGCCATCTGTCATTGCGCAATGGAAGCGGTTCCGCCGCACTCGCTGTCTATTATACACGGCTACGCGTCGCGTCCAAGAGATTTTCGCTCGCTCAAATACACGCTCTGTAGCCGCTTGCAGTGGAACTTGTGTTCGTCCGGGGGGGGGGGTTGTGATGTGGATAGCGTCCCACGAGAATGACCCAATGAAAACTTCTTTGACAAATTAATCCAACAGAAATTTATTTTATTGCTAGCTGCGTATTCATACTTCCGTTCATGTATATTTGGAATTTTGTGCACATAATTCTTTTCAAGGTAAGGTTATTTTAAAATATATCCGCGAAAACTGCTTAAAACTGTACTCGATTAGGACAACTTCGAGTTTAACTTTATCAGGTTTTGGCAAAATTTTGACGAGGTTATAGTAGCTAATAAATGAATATCCTCTTTTATCGTAAATCCTCTTTTTCTTTACTACTTTTTGAAGCGTAAGAGAAAGTAAAATTACCTCTGATGTCTCGAAAAATAACAAAAACATCTCGAAAATTCATTGTATAATTCTTTCCTCCCCACAAATTATTGCAATGAAAATAAATATAGTTGGGTGAATTAATCGTGTAAGGATAGCCAAGATGGTGTTCTCTCCAAATATTGATCCTAATCCAGATTATGGAGATGTACTGCATCAAACAGTAGAATTTCTGTCAGTGGGTGTCTAGGAGGATGCGAACCCAGCCTTCAGAATCGCGTGGTTCCATGAAAGCGGATTGAGCGAGTGAGGCCTTTGGTGTAGTCCAGTCGATGTATTCGCAACGTTGGCTTAAACTGTGAATCGAAGCGATGGTCGACCACTAGCGCTCAGTGCGGACTTCCGTCAACAGATGACACTTCTGACGTAAGGTGTTCTGTAGACACTGGGACGATTGTATGATTTTCACGAGGAGACATAGTACTTTGCGTAATTGCCATCAACGTTAAACACACGAACGCACTTCGAAGAGGTAAAAACGGTGAAAACTGTATTTTTTAAATAAATTTCTACTCTTTTATTTTCCGTTCTTTCTCAAACATATCTGAAATTGTAGAACATGGTATGCTAGGGTATGTTTGGGATTGAAGCTATGGCATTAATTCATTTAAAATAGTAAAAATGTGCCTTTTTGATGCATTAGGAGTTCTTGAGGATTCGAATTAAAAATTATTGAAAAACTAATAGTATCTAAATATTAAGACAAACTTAGGGGCGGTCTACCAGCAGCTATCTGTCTCATACAAACATGAAACAGTTTTATCAAACAATGAAAAAGCCGAGTGAAACTTTAAATCTTATTTTTTTACTGAGATTTTTAATAAGGAATTTAAAAAATTGACGAAAACAATTCCACAGAAAGATTCAAAAGAAACGTTTTAACAACAAAAAATGAATATTTGTCTTTTTTGGGTTTGCAGATGACTTAAAAAAAAGAAATTACCGAATCTCACACAACTCTGCTGTGATAAAGCTAAAGAAAGTTTTCAGAACACTTGTTTAGCAGTAACAAATTTAGTTCTGTTTGTTAGAATTTGCTTGTTAGTCACGCAGAAAATAAATGAACAATACAGCACTCATTCAAATATAGTTTTCTAAACATTGACAACCCTTATAAGGAGTATCCCTTACGTTTCTTTATAATCACAAGCATATTTAAATGTATTTTTAATGTAGTTTTATTTTCTACAAGTTTAGTTCTATGTGACATCAAAGCCGCGTTTGGGCAAAAGACGTAGATGATTTTGAATAGAAGGGTGCCTGAAAATGATTTTTTTTTTTTTTGTAAATTATAAGACTATCATAATACTTTTATACAAATGTAGTTTCCCTTAGAATGTGCGTATGATATACGCTTTTTAATACATGAAATTATTCAGGTTAGACAGAATGAAATTCTCGTTGAAGTTGAACGGGGTACCCAACAGATTTTCTGGTGAAACTTGAATCGTTTGGTAGCATCCCCTACATTTATTACCCGTAGCAATTTCGATGTATATCCCATCGTCATCCGACTACCTAACCGCACTTGCAGCCGTTACCTCTTCCTTTAATCACCCAGCCAACAGTTTTGTCCAGTTGGAAACTGCTCTGCTGGCCACTTGTCCTTAATGGCCAGCGCATGAGGACGGTCCACTCGAGCAGCTTCTTCATTCCCCCTGCAGACGGCGGGATTCTTTCCTTCCTGTGCACTTAATGGACTAATTATGTTGCAGTATACACTTTCATAGCTACAATCCTTCCCCATTAACAGGGGTGGATCCAGGATTTGATTTTGGGAGGGGACCATGAAGAAAACGTTTCCTATCGTACCATGAATCGTACGAAGTTCTTATTACATTTTTTATAAGAACATCAATAAAAAGTTTCTATCAAGAATTTATTGTACTAATAAAGGACCAATATTCCAAAAACAAATTATTTATTTTCATTTATTTATGATTTAAACATTTTGGTCTATTATATCATTATTGTACATTTCATCGAGGTATTTTTCTATTAGATAAGCGGTACGGAATTTCACTGAAGTGCAGGGTATGCTAGAAACTGTGAAATATCGCAGCGCTGTGCTCATGTTTCCATGTAGGAGTGAAAATTTATAAAAGCAAATTTGGTTGACCAATGAAGTCGTCTTTCCAATGGACAATTTTTACTTCAATTTTCTTGAACTAAAAGACTTCCTTTTCTATTTCTGTCTCGTATTTTGGGACGGGGCAAGTACCTTGGAACCGCCACTGCCCATTAACCGCCTCGCTTTTTAGCAGGAAAAAGGTATTTCTTCGTGTAATTTGTGATAGGTTTTGGTTACTTTACATATTTTATTTTCGTTAAGGTCTTTTTTTATTCGTATAATTTATTTGTTTATTTGGGCTTCCGCACTCATTGTCAATCTATTCGGATGCCCGGAACCCACTTGATAAGACACATAGTCTTCATCTTTGAAGTCAAATCTATATTATTTTAGCGAAACCAGACAGTAGCGTGACAATACTGAATTTGAATAAGTTGTTAAATTATTCCCATAGTTCCAGGACATTCTGCAGTTGTAACAGTCTTGTTGATCCGCAGACTCATTTCTTTTACATTTTATTTTCTATACACTTGACCATTGCCAGGATTTCATTACACTCTGTTTCTTCCTCCACCTTTCCTCTTTCTCGTGCTTTCCTATCATATCCTCATTCGTGTTGCACAGTCTTCAACTCGTGACTCAATGCGACGAAGTAAAAACATCCCTTAAGATTGTGGCTTCGAACCTCATGCAAGGGATGTATGTTTCAAGTATGTGTTTCCCCCACGCAGAAACCATCCCGGTTAACAATGAAGTTTCAATTAATGAAAATTCGGTCGTTTGCCTTAAAGATGGTACATTTTCTTCCTTCCCTTCCCTCGTGATCCTCGTCCATTCCCCCATTCCCTGCGTTGACCACTCGGTAATGAGGAAGAGATGGCAATTGCGCTTCACTAACTGGCCAATTCCCGCGCGGCTAATCCGCTTACATTGGCTCATCACTGCAGCTTCGGAGCGGTTGCGACCACCGGCGGCTCTCAAACGCACGAACGGTGAGTGGGTGGAAGAATTGAATTGACGCTCAAACATTGACGAACGAAATCTTTCAGTTGATCGACAAAAGTTTCATTTACAAATCTACACTGAGGTGGGATTAGCTCTCCAAGTATCACTGGGAAGTATATTTGTTTTCTTTATTTTTATTGTAATGGTTTTATAACACAAGAGGAATTATAATGATAAAAAACGTGATTTAATTTCTATCTATCAGTTAGTAGTACAGAGTACTAACAATATCCAGGAACTCGCTTGACTCGTTTGCTAAGCACGTGGCGGTCGAGAGAGACGGTTTCGTGAATCTCACTTCGGAAAAAAAGGTAAATAGCTTTATCAAATGTTCGGCAACCTATAGATAACGAAGGTACTAGACGTAAGAAATACTACAGAAAATTTACTAAAAATCGAAGTAAACTTCCATAACTATCGTGATTTAAAAGTTTAATTTTGTAAAAAAGTAAGTGTTTCCTAAGACGAAGTATTACGCCACCATTAATTATTGCAATTATTTTATTTAAATGGTCGGTGAGGTATATTTTTCAAGTTAAAATTACAATAAGTACAGGTTACTTCGTTTATTTGCGCCAATTTTAGTGATTATATCCTTCCTATGTTGGTACTACCTTCAGTTGCACAGACTGAAACGATTCTATCCATTCGCGACAATCTTTTTCTTACTGCTCGAGAAACAAGTGAAGGACCATTTGCGTCAGTCATATATTGTTCCACACTTCAGCAGATCATTAATTCTTCCATGGTGATTCCAACACTACAATACTATTTTGTGNATTAATTCTTCCATGGTGATTCCAACACTACAATACTATTTTGTGAAAACTACGAAGCTACTAGAGAAATGACAGTTGTATTCCGTGTGAATATTGTGTAAAAGAAAATTAATGTTTGGTAGTGCTGAATATAACGAATATTTTCTTTTTCAGATATAACTTTTTTATGAGTATTATGTTTAAGGAGTAACGGGATTCTAAGGAAGTTCTACCCTCTGCACAATTCCCATCACTCGGGGATTCCCATGAACGCAACATTGTATCAATGTAGTAAAGATTAGGTACAAACAACATTTCCAGAATAATTTTTCTTTAGACTAGATCTCTTCTTAATTATTTAGTCGCACAAACCAATTACTTTTTTACCATTTGTATTTATTTCTTCGCGCGAAAAATCCCCGGGATGGTGACGCTAGAATTGCCAACCGCTAGCAAATGAAATCTCGCAATTAGGACTATTCTTCAAATGTTCTTCGAAGTGTTAAAACATACCTCTGATTCATACGTATTATGTATTATGTATCATAAGGTATTATGTAAAACAAAAATTAAAAAATCTCTATTTATTAATTATATTAAATCTGTATGATTTAATTTAATATGATATACTATATTATATAACTTATTATAATATATTAATTTAATATAATATAAAATAATAAAGTAATAGAGATGTGGTATACATTTTTGAGTGAGTGATTTCTTCGCTACGTACTTAATATTGAACACGTTTTACATCTTCATTCAACAAATACACTTCGATAAAATGTAATATATTAACTTGTACATAAATTTCAAAATATTATTTCTTCTTAAATATTCTTGAGTTATATAAAAGTATATGAATTCAATATAAGATAGCGCCAAATGGAGTAGTGGTAACATTGAGAGACAGAACTCAGTCCATGTTAATAGTTCTTTACCTTATCTTTTAGTGATCAGTCGCAATTATTTCTTTTGAACTACTCATTCTCTGTAGCTTTGAAGTTCCAACAATCTTTTTTTCTTTTTAAGTAGAGCCTAACAGACGGGTAAAACACACACTAGGTAAAAAATCTAGAACTATATTAAAATCAAGATGGAAAGTCAGAAATTTATCCTTGATACAAAATCATTCATATTCCTTCATGTTTTTTTAAAATTTGAATCGTTTAATTTTTGAAGGAGAAATCGACAACCAGTACATTATTGTCGATACAAGCATTTTTATTAACTTTTTAAAGGTGAAATAAATTCTCTTTTTTTTTAGACGTAAACATGTATTGGTACAAAAGTATTCCTAACATGTTAATATGTTTGTGTATTTAAGAGAGATATCCTTGTGAAGTCTTCGTCCTTAGTGCAGGGCAGGGGAGAGGGGGGAGGTGTGTAAGTAATGGACTCTGGTTAGCGAGCGTTGCGGTTTCCCACCACTTCCTATTCCTCGCATGCGCGCGCGTCACTAATTTCAATGCAGCGGCGTTGTGTGTTTTGCGCGCGCGTGAGCAAAGAAGGCGGAATAAAAGAGCCATCCTGGCCCGGGTTTTTCTCCGGTTTTCCTTCGGGTAGAGGCAGATTTATTTTATAAAAATTTGCTAGGCTCTTGTCTAGGGGCGACATCTATTGAAATAATTATTCGCGAATTTAGTGTTATTTAATAGTTACGATTTATCAACAATACTTTCCGAATGATTTATAGTTTGATAATAATACGAATGAAATAACTTTTTTGTGTTTATTGAATACAAATTTGTAAGTATTATGTTAATAGTATAAGATGTACGGAACTATTTTATCGTTAGGAGTATGTTGAAATGTTAAATCCGCCTCTGCATTAGGGCCCTTGATCGGAATTGATGGGATGGTCCCTTGGTACTTCCGGAAAATAAATTAGTTTATTATCCTCCACGTGGTCATACGCAGTTTGTATCTGCTTTTTTGACAATAAAGTTTTTTTTTACTATTATTAGCCACGAAGGAAAGAACTAACGGGTGTTTATTTCTCCATAAAACTTGAAACAGGAAGTATTTATAGTCATAGTTTCTTATTCTATCAAAGAATAACTTCAAAATAAAAATATCTCAGTAGCAATAATAAAACAAAATTGAATAATGGCTATAATTAATAGCTTTCTTCCCTTCTTAATTATAAAATGTGAGTAAATGTTAATGGACACTTTAATTAGTTCTTAATTTACCAACTTGCACAATAGACACTCCACCTGGTGAAATATTTCGAACAGATACCTGCGTTAATCTGTTCACTTTACATAGTACGTAATATTATTGGCGTCAGTCACTGCAGCACATGTTTTATTTTAAACACTTTCTATAAAAATAAATCGTAATATGAGAATGACAGATACGCGTGACTCGTTAATTCGTCAAGCGCGTTCCCGGTGTAGTTATGGCACTGATAAAACCACACAATCATTCACTAAACGTGTCAAAAATTTAATTAGAAATTTTGATTTAAACGAATAATTATTCAGGTATGAAACATTAATTATATTTGTTTGTAATTAAAGACTTTAATATGTTTTTAATATTTTTTTTTTCAATAGTACATTGATTTAAAATCAATGTAGGAACTTAAATGTATATCTCATACATGTAAATTCAAAAAAGTTAAACGAAAAATATATATTAACAAAAATTAAACCTTATTTTAAACTTAAATGAATACTAAAATTACCATGAAGGAATGAAATACTCTCATTTTGTAAGAAACACTTAAGATACACTCCATCGCGTATCTTCATGTTTAACCACATTATGCTCGGATATTTTTGCCTGAAATAATCTTCTGGTAGGTATTTTTGGACACACAAAGGTCACACTTTCTTGTTATAAAAGTTTTTTTTTTCAATTCGTGTCAACAGTTTAAAGATAGCGCAAAACATAAAATACTCCTTAAAAATGTAATGAGAGGAATCGTAGGAAGACATTCTGGAGAAAGCGTGGTCAGCTCGTAGATCTTAACATCTGTCTCTT